>CM052146.1:18436649-18453630 GCA_028454255.1 Halictus ligatus
CGGAAAATGAAAGAAATTTTTCTACGGCTACAGATTTTGTTACAAAAAAAAAAGAAGTAGATTATCTGATTCTACATTAGACGCATTATGCTTCTTAAGAAGTCATTTCAAAAGAAAAGCGTAATGTTTCACTTTATAAAAGTATGGTTTTAAAGAAATAAATTTATCGGTTATATTTAGCGCCTATTTTTTCCTTGTTTTTAAAGTTATATACATGTTGAACAGAAATAAACACTGAGTTAAAGTTTTTTGCCGATTCGATAAATATTATTAACGACATTCCAAATATTATAAGTTTCCGAATATTCCTTTGTTTTATTAAAAATTCTCGAAAATTTTCGAGAAATATAGTCTTATTTCTGATTTCAGTGTATGTCTGATTTCGGTTCTAACCCAACAATAATTGCAAAATCAAACATTCGAAAACCTGGAAAACATGCGTGTAGTTAATAGACTGCGGATTTTATGCATTTATGACAAGAATGAGTAGGTGTAATTTGAAACAGTAGAAACATTAGATTTTAAAAATTCTGTTCAATTATTTCCAATCTATTCAACATATTAACACTAAACCTACCACCGAAGATTTTTTGATTTTATTAAAAATTCAGGAGGAATGAAAAATATTGAGAAATTAGGAAACTATCGACTATGTCTTGCCTTGCTTCCGAGCGCGGTTCTAACCCAACAATAATTGCAAAATCAAACATTCGAAAACCTGCAAAACATGTGTGTTGTTAATAGACTGCGGATTTTATGCATTTATGTCAAGAATGAGTAGATGTAATTTAAAACAGTAGAAACATTAGAAAATTTTAAAAATTCTGTTCAATTATTTCCAATCTATTCAACATATTAACACTAAACCTACCACGGCAGGTCAAAATTCCCGTTCCAGATTTTTTATTGTACAATTACTGAAATTATAAAGATGCTTTCACAGGAAATGATTAAATGAATATATTCAATAGAGCACATATTATAAGAAGTCATTCCAAAACAAAAGCGTAAGGTTCCACTTTATAAAAGTTTGGCAAAAGTTTCTCAACATTTTCTTATTTTATTAAAAATTCTTATCAATACAGTCTTATTTCTCATTTCTCGCGCGATATAGATTTATTTCTCATTTCTCGCGAAATGAAAAATGTGTTGAGAAACCGGGAACACTAGTTTAGCGTCAAGTATTTGTTAGCTTGTTCGCAGCCTCGGAGGGAATCGTGAGACCGCGTCTCTCTCGTTCGGTCCTCGGGAAATCGGGTCGAAATTACGTGCGTCCGATAACGCGCGTTATTCCCTGCCGATAAACGGAAAGGTGGTCGCGATAAACAGCCGTGTGACGCGCGGAGAATTGAAAACGCGAGAGAGATAAACGGCGAGCGCGCGCGCGTGTCTCAGACTTTAGTTTACCGGCGCGTCACGTTCCATCCGCGGCAAGCTCGAAAAATCTGCGACGCGCTATCTGCCGTCAAGAAATCGTCTCTTAATTAACGGCCGCACCTAATCAATAGACTGCTGATCTTTACGTGAAATAAAAACTTTTTTACATCGGTTGCAGGGGACAGGAGCTAAATAGAAATTCGTTTCTTTTGTTAACCCTTAGCACTCGAATTGCGACTGTGAGGCGTCACTAAAAATTTCTGTATCATTTTTCAAAATATTCTTTACATTATTAAATTTATGTCCATTTAATAAATTACTAAACATTTAAATGTTGCAGGAGTTAATTGTGCCATTAGGAGGTTGGAAGAAATGTTTTGCTTCGGAGTTAAAATAGCTTCGAGTGCAAAGGGTTAATCATCTTGAAAAGTTGGAAATAATGTGTGTTCTTAAATTCGTGTAAGCTTCTTACTAGTTCAAACAGCACCCACTTAGTTTGATCGTAAATCCATAAAATCCGCAATCTACTAATTACTCTTCTGTGCTTCGAGGTGCACAACGTTCGTTGCAGGTGACAGTCAAAATTTTTTATTTTCGTGTACGCTGTATGTGGCTCGAGTAGGCTAGCTTGGGTTACGTCCGCGGAGTTTATGCGTTTATAAGGAAATGAGCTGGAGCCATTCTAGGCAGTAAAAAGATTAGGAGAATTTAATAAAACAAGTATGACGAAAGAAAGAACTGCTTATTTGGTTTCTCTTTCTCACAATTGATGAACAACATCGTTCTTATTTCGAATGAACATATCCACGAATAAGCGATATATCTCGTTTTGTTACGTAACAAAAACAAATATGACGGGTTCTAATATTTTTAATTTACAATTATTAAGATCCGAAAGATACGTCCATCAGGAATTATTCAACAAATTTATTTCTTTCGGTATAGGTTATTCAATAAAATTGCTAAAAATTTGGCAAGCACACTCTTGGTATTTTTACACAGTAATCTGAAATAGTCACTTTTAGTGCTCCGTAAACCTAGTGTTAACCCTTAACGGACCAATGACGCCATATAAGACAAAAATCAAATTAATTGACGATATAAATATTTAAGTTTATAACATAGATATTTTCCTTTCAATATTTGATATAAAATTGTTGACTCCACAGTTTCTCTTCGTATGAAAAATAGCTTGGACCTGGTGGGAAGTAAACTAGAAACACTTCCTAACTAATAACTAACTAGTAATTACACTAACTATACATGTTACCTTATACAAATGACAAAATTAAACTTATTTCGATTTCGTGCGGTTCGTATCATAACGCATGCTCTACTGAATTGCATAGTTGTTTAATCATTTCCCCGTTAAAGCATCTCGATAATTTCAGTAATTGTAAAATCAAAAATCTGGAATCGGTCATTGTGACCGGCGATGGTAGGCTCAGTGTTAAAGCTTTTGAAGCTCTTTAGAGAACAGCGGATAAGTGTCACTGATTTCGATTTTTTTCACGTGGACGTTGCTTTGTATTTCAGAAATATTTACGTGCGATAAACGCATAAAGATACCTGCTCGGTCTACCGATAATCATTGGGTCGGATTGATAGTAAAATCTCCTTCTCACTCTTAGTCATGCCCGGACTATAAGAGCAAAATAAATAAAAACGTTCCATGGATTCCGTTTATCCGAGCCGGCCGTTTAATCGGGTCGTCTATTTGGGACAAGACGCTAAGAGCAGAACCTAATCGAAGAGTTCTCTTCGCCTAATTTGGACCGTCGCATAATTGGAGCGGAGGGACACTGGCCCTGATGCCTCCCAGATATCCGTACTAGTCGGAAAAACTTCGACGTTTATAATTTCCTACGAAAACAAAGGAGAAAGTTTATATATTTCTCGTGTACTTTCCAATGGCTGAATATCGACTAAGGTAGAGTTTTATTTTAATTTAAAGGAAGTTAACAACCAGACTGCGGATGTTTATCCCAAATAAAAATGATGGAAATTTACTTTCTTTTTTAACACTAAACCTGCCGAGCCTTAAAAGTAACTAATACAGGTTGTCTCATGAAAATTGCGAGATTGAATTTATTTGGATTTTGTACCGTTCGTATTATAATATATGCTCTGTTAATTACATTTGAAGTGGTTACTATTATTATTTTGACCGAAGTATATTTTTCGCAAATATAATACTGCGAGACAACAGTATCTAAAGCACGTTTATACACTATTATGGTTAAGTCATATATGCTCTGTTAAATATATTCATTTAATCATATCCTATGAAAGCATCTTTATAATTTCAGTAATTGTACAATAAAAAATCTGGAACGGGAATTTTGACCTGCCGTGGTAGGTTTAGTGTTAATATGTTTAATAGATTGGAAATAATTGAACAGTATTTTAAAAATCATCTAATGTTTCTACTGTTTTAAATTACATCTAATCATTCTTGTCATAAATGCATAAAATCCGCAGTCTATTAACAACACGCATGTTTTGCAGGTTTTCGAATGTTTGATTTTGCAATTATTGTTGAATTAGAACTGCGCTCGCAAGCAAGGCAAGACGTAGCCGATAGCGTTCGTGATTTTTCAACATTTTTCATTTCGCGTGAAATCAGAAATAAGACTATATTTCTCGGAAATTCTCGAGAATTTTTAATAAAATAGAAAATATTGGGAAACTTATAATATTTGGAATACCGTTAATAATACTTATCGAAAGGGCAACAAACTTTAACTCAGTGTTTATTAAAATAATACAATTTCATTAGATATTACTATATTTTTGTTCATAACTATGGTATTTGTTGCTCTTGTTTAAGCTTTTATAATACTTTATTAAGCATAATATACTGTGTTACAATATGCCCCACCTAAGGTTAACAAAAATAATTATTTTCTGCTTCTTTTGATTACGTTTGGTTCGCGATCAAGGAATAGTTGTGAAACGAACAATTTATGTGATTTGACAGATAAAATAAATAATTACTGAAAAATGTTCTTTTCTATTGATTTCTCTTTAACACTAGATTTACGGGATCCGTCAAAATGAGGGGTTCTAATATTTTTAATTTAATATTATTAAGATTCTAATCTTTCTTATACATAAGAAATTATTTATCAAATTTATTTCTTTGGGTATATATTATTTTAAAAATATTGGTAAAAATGTGGGTAGCACGTTATTTTTATGAAGTAATGCAAGATAGTCGCTTTTAGTTCTCCGTAAAATTAGTATTAAAATCGGGGCGTATTGTATAATTTCCCCCTACTCAATGCAGTATTCAGTTTTCCTAAAGTTGTAAATAAGAATTTACGAGAATACAAGAATTTATAAACTAATTCAGATTCATAAGAATTTTCCTGGATTCAAATCCTCGAGAGGGCACACTACACTAAACCTACGAAGCATTAGCAATTTAGCAACTTAGAAAATTAGCAAACTAGCAAACTAGCAAACTAGCAAACTAGCAAACTAGCAAACTAGCAAACTAGCAAACTAGCAAACTAGCAAACTAGCAAACTAGCAAACTAGCAAACTAGCAAACTACCAAACTAGCAAACTAGCAAACTAGCAAACTAGCAAACTAGCAAACTAGCAAGCTTGTTGAATATTCTAAAAATGGCAATCCTAAAATTGCAATTGCCCGTGATTTTCATTTCGCGTAGAAAGCCACGGTGTAGCCAGATCAAGAGAGCCAGGAAGCCGTGCCCATGTGCACGCGATCCAGCGCGAATACATTGATATTTAGGAGCAATCATCACGCCTCTGCAGCATCTTCCGAGCTGCCAACGATAGACGAGAGAGGCGGCAGACGGAGAAAATAGAGGAAAAGGTCCGCGCAGCGCGCGTAGCTGATCTGACCCTGAACGCAACAGGATGCCGATGTCGCCGCGCGCGCGGCTCGCCACTTTCACTGCATTCGAAAACGCATAGTAAACGTCCTCGGGATGAATTTACGGGTGAACCGCTCGATACCGAGAGCCCGAGAGAACAACCGAGTGCCCCATTAGCCATGTGCAACGATCCGTTTTCCTTCGGGTCGCGCGTGGCCATAAACTTTTTTCGGATCGACCGGCCAACGGACGATGCTCCTATGCGGATCTCATTGACCGCTGGGACTACCATAATCCCGCAACGAAAACCAGCCAATTCGTACCCCTTGCTAATAGGCCGGTGTTTACACACAATCATGACCCTACTATAAATGCCCTTAGTATGACTTTTGTGTTTACAAACGGCAACGGTCGGTCGGTCGGTCGTCCATTGTTTTCGAAGTTGGCTTTCCGTTGCCAACTTGTTACTGGTCTGTTTATTGCGGCTGTAATGACCGGGCTACGTTCTTCGATCCAATTTGTGCGTTCAAATAATACTTAGCACCGGTGCCCGAACAGTTTATGTGAATTTTTTAGTTTTTTTTCTTTCAGTTGTTCTTTGAATTTTTAGGAATCTGCAGATATGCGACCCCAAACGGACCTAGGATTTTCTGTGCGCTCTCTCTCTTTCTCTCTCTCTCTCTCTCTCTCTCTCTCTCTCTCTCTCTCTCTCTCTCGCAGTGACCTTGCCTAGAATCGAGGGAAAAAGGCGGTTGCTTCGCTGATGACCTGCCCACGATTTGCCCATGTTTGGGCATTGGTTAGCATTGTCTGTGCCCCCGTAATGCGAACGTTGCATATCTTGTTGTTACATTTTTATCGATCCAATGTCGATACCGTAATTACGTCTGTTCTACTATTTTAATTCCGAATCATATTTTACTTTATCCATATACAGTGACTCCCACTAATATTCGGACGCTGTTAAAAATCACGTATCTTCGTTAATATTGGACCGTACGACTTGGATTTTTCTTTTCAAGAACTTAGCACAATTGGATGCTACATAAAGTGAAAGAAAAAAAATGTTTACAACAATTGCAATTGGTAGAAAGTGGAACTACTAAAAGTTGTACTTTGCAACTTTTCTATGTGGTCATATATTGAAGAATTAGAAAGTACATTTTGTAGATCTGTGTGAATTATACATATTCTGAGAATTTCGTCGAAATCGGTCAACGTTACAATGAGCTACAGATGTTTCAATATGTTCGCATAAGTTTTCACCCTTTAAACGATTGTAGTTCATTGCAACGTTAACCGATTTAGATGAAATATTCAGAATATGTATAATTGATACAGATGTACGAAATGTACTTTTTAAATTTTTAATATAAACCCGCATAAAAAAGTTGCAAAATATGACCTTCAGTACTTTCTGTGCAATTTCGACCAATTGCAATTTTAATCAAACATTTTTTTTTCACGTTATGTAGCGATCTAATCGGTCTAACTTCTCAAAAAAATTCAAGTAGTAAAGTCCAATATTGACAAAGTTATGCGATTTTTACGAGCATCCGAATATTAGTTGGAGTCACTGTATATATATGTAAATTAAATTTCCATAAATTATCAAACTCCCGATTATACAGGGTGTAACAGTTTTCACGATTTTTCAAGTACTTGCGATAATTTGACAAAAAATATTTTGCAACAAAAGTTGATCAGTTTTCGATTGGCTATATATTGCAGTTAAAGAAAAGTTCGAAAAACATTTTTCTTATAGTATTGTCAAGGTCACCTTCATCTTTTCAAATGGCACTTTCTATCTTCGACTTAACAATGAAATTTTCATTTCTTCAAGGATCAACTTCTTCATTTTTTCATTTCTTAATTTTCTTCTTCTTTCATTTTTCATTTCTTCTTTTTTCGCTTTCAAGATCATCCCAAGCTCATTTTATATATATATAATATAATACTGTTTTATATAATATATAATACTGTTAAGTCAAAAATACAAAGTGCCATTTTAAAAAGATGAAGGTGACCTTGACAACACTGTAAAGAAAAATGTTTTTCGAACTTTCCTTTACTGCAATATACATCGAATCGAAAACTGATCAACTTTTGCTGGAAATATTGTTGTTAGATTATCGCGAGTACTTAAAAAATCGTGGGAACTGTTTCGTGGGACACCCTGTATACGAAGAAACATTCTTCAGAACCGGAACGTAAGAATTTTTCCGAAGGATTTATCGTGTCAGCTTGCTGATAATCCCGTGAAGCGTGAAGTACGCAATGCAACAAATTGGTCGGTCAACCACCGAACCCAGCACCAGCATAACTAGAAGAGGTCAACTGACATAAAGTCTAGTATGAGCTACAAAAATCAGAGTGCGAAAACTGTAATAAAAATATTTGCGAGAAAAACGCCGAAATGTATAACTAAGACAATTCCGATTCTTACGGTACATCTTAGATTTCTTGCATTCTTTCCACAAAAGTTTTCGATTTTTATATGAAATTTTTCCAGTACCGTGTACTTATCTTTTGAAAATCTTTTAGACATAGAAACAGCACCTACACACCGAGTATGATAAGAAACGATTTGACTCATGCGATGACCTAACGATGGACTGTCAACCAAATCCATAAAGTAGATTTCTTGCTGGTTTGACTATCACGGCTAGTAGCGAGGAAAACTTTTCGCCATTTTTCAACTAAACGGATTAAGAGAACCCGTCAAAGGGAGTCTTCCTAACGCAGTTATAATTTCCGAGTCGCGCGGAAAAGTCGCCGTCTTCGTCGACGAGCTATGACACACACAAAGACCTCGATCGTAAATTTCGAAATTTCCCTACAGTCCTCCCGCGCTGACCTTTTGACCCTTAGCGCTCGAACGGCGATCCTGAGGAGCCACCAAAAACTGCTACATCAAATTTGAGAAATTACCAAACATTTAAGCACCGTACGAGCAAATTGGAACGGGTCATTAACACTTTGGCAAACTAGAAACCTCAAAAATTCCATAAAATCAAAGTAAGCTATTTAACCGGTTAACTGTGGAGTTTCGTTTGAAAAATCCCTGACGGCGCGGAATGAAAATCAAGCAATGAGGAATATATACGCAGGCCAAACGCCGCTATTATATATATCACGAAAACAGTAAAACAAAATGCGAAAGAATTAGGTTTTTATTCGAGAAGAAATTAACGATTCGATAACGTTAACCGCGCTGCGATAGAGTTTCGTCATTGACGTGTATACACGTAGCATGCGGTTGATGGAATAAAAATAGAAAAAAATTAAATGCTTCGTCAATTTACAGTCAACAATAGAGGTACCAGGCGACAGATGCAACTGGCGTGCGTTGCCTCGTGATAACAACGAAATTGCATTTCTTTCGACTTCGTGCAAAAATGGAAAAAAATTAAGTGTACGATATCGAGTAGTTCACCAATTTTCTTGCATTTCATAATTTTTTAAAAATTCATTTTAAAACCTAGACAAATAATTCCATCGCCCACATATGGGTGAGTGTGCCATTTTCAATTTTCCACAATCATTCGGGAAAGAAAGAAGCTACTAAAGACTGTTCCTCCCAAATAATTTATAATTTTATACACGAGTGTCATTCGTTTAACACTTTGACCGCCACACTAGAAACCTCAAAAATTCCGTAAAATCAAAGTAAGTTATTTAATGAAATAAATGATATTGAGTGGTCCTCCAACTTTCTTGCATTTTGCAGACCTTAATCGAATTTTGTACAATGAATATATTAACCTAAAAATTCATTTTAAAACCTGGAAAAATAATTCCGTCAGCCACTTATGGGTGACATGGCAGTCAACGTGTGAATGCAAAAATATCTTAATATATTAAAACGCGGAAAAGAGTGTGCCATTTTTAATTTCCCACAATCATTCAAGAAAGAAAGACCGTGTAGTCGAAGTAGAGAATTTTTAGTCATCGCAAAAGACTGTTCCTCCCAAATAATTTATAATTTTATATACGAATGTCATTCGTTTAACAGTTTGACCGCCACACTAGAAACCTCAAAAATTCCGTAAAATCAAAGTAAGTTATTCAATGAAATAAATGATATTGAGTAGTCCTCCAACTTTCTTGCATATTGCAAACCTTAATCGAATTTGGTATGATGAATATATTAACCTAAAAATTCGTTTTAAAACCTGGAAAAATAATTCCGTCAGCCACTTATGGGTGACATGGCAGTCAACGTGTTAATGCAAAAATATCTTAAATACATTAAAACGAGGAAAAGAATTGAAGATTGTGCCATTTTCAATTTCCCACAATCATTCAAGAAAGAAAGACTGTATAGTCGAAGCAGAGAATTTTTAGTCATCGCAAAAGACTGTTCCTCCCAAATAATTTATAATTTTATATGTGAATGTCATTCGTTTAACACTTTGACCGCCACACTAGAAACCTCAAAAATTCCGTAAAATCAAAGTAAGTTATTTAATGAAATAAATGATATTGAGTGGTCCTCCAACTTTCTTGCATTTTGCAAACCTTAATCGAATTTGTTACAATGAATATATTAACGTAAAAATTCATTTTAAAACCTGGCAAAATAATTCCACATATGAGTGACGTGGTTAAAATGAAGAAATATAGAATGGAAATGTTTTGCATTAAAATGACACCGATCGCGGCGGGTTAAGAATTTGGAAAATTAGTAGATGAAAGCTTGATAATCCAGTTCGCATTTCTCAACGAAACGTTTGCGTTGTGGTCTCGAAGAACCCCGAGCGATTATTTTCTCCGATTTCCGCCGCGAATCTATCTCGCTGCCACCCGCGAGTTGACGTAACGCGCTCTTGAACGAACAGCGTCCCGATTACTCACGATGGGAAACAGGAAGCGTTGAGTAACAATCGGAAGATCTGCGAAGGTTACTCATACGCGTCTGGAGGATCTTTTTCCCGTGTAACAAGGCGATGAACAATCCGCCGATAGCGAATTAGCCGATTCGTTCGCAACATACTCTGCCGGAGACGATCGCTCCGAAACGCTCGCAATCATAATAAGGCTTCTTCAGCTTCGTTCAAACAATCGAGTCCCACAGACGCAAATGATTCACCTGCACAGATGTATGTACATACGCTACCGCTAAAAAGTGTCCGGACACTTGCGAGATACATATTAGCATTGCAATACAACTTATTTCAGCGACTAAAATCGATTTTTATTAATTTCTTATGAAATATCTAAGGTTTTAACAATTTTCAGTCGAAGCTGTTTTAACTCGAAAAGGAAGCATATCTCCGAACTAGAATATTTCTCTTTTATGTATTTTTTATTCGTGTTATACACACGAAAATGATTGAATTTACTAGTATATAGCGGAAGTGTTTAGTAGTTTATTAAATATACTAGTGTTAAAAAGTACCTTTTCTATTTTTCCGCAAAATTCCTTGAACCATCAAGCACTATAAATGCAACTGGCACACATTGCTTTATAATAACAACAAAATTGCACTTCTTTAGATTTCGTACCAGTTTTGTTTAAATCTCTACTTCGATAGAGGAGTTTATTAAAGAATTTTCTCATGGAAACGTATTTATTATTTCAATATATATAAAAGAAAAAATTAGGAGCAAGTCATTTCGACTCATCCGGTGGTTCTAGTGTTAACAAGTACCTTTTCTATTTTGTTGCAAAATTCCTTGAACAAGTAAATACTAAATACAACTCGCATAAATTGCCTTAAAAGTTTCCCAATATATTTTTATTTTATTAAAGATTCTTGAGGATTCTCGAGCAGTATTTCTCGAGAAATGAAAAATGTTGAAAAATCGGGAACATTATCGGCTACGTCTTGCCTTGCTTCGAACATTCGAAAACCTGCAAAACATGTGTGTTGTTAATAGACTGCGGATTTTATGCATTTATGACAAGAATGAGTAGGTCTAATTTAAAACAGTAGAAACATTAGAAGACTTTTAAAATACTGTTCAATTATTTCCAATCTATTCAACATATTAACGCTAAACCTACCACGGCAGGTCAAAATTCCCGTTCCAGATTTTTTATTGTACAACTCCTGAAATTATAAAGATGCTTTCACAGGAAATGATTAAATGAATATATTCAATAGAGCGCATATTATAAGAAGTCATTCCAAAACAAAAGCGTAAGGTTTCACTTTATAAACGTTTGGTAAACGTTTCCGAAGATTTTTTGATTTTATTAAAAATTCACGAGGAATGAAAAATATTGAGAAATCAGGAAACTATCGACTATGTCTTGCCTTGCTTCCGAACGCGGTTCTAACCCAACAATAATTGCAAAATCAAACATTCGAACCCTGCAAAACATGTGTGTTGTTAATAGACTGCGGATTTTATGCATTTATGTCAAGAATGAGTAGATGTAATTTAAAACAGTAGAAACATTAGAAGACTTTTAAAATACTGTTCAATTATTTCCAATCTATTCAACATATTAACGCTAAACCTACCACGGCAGGTCAAAATTCCCGTTCCAGATTTTTTATTGTACAACTCCTGAAATTATAAAGATGCTTTCACAGGAAATGATTAAATGAATATATTCAATAGAGCGCATATTATAAGAAGTCATTCCAAAACAAAAGCGTAAGGTTTCACTTTATAAACGTTTGGCAAAAGTCTCTCAACATTTTCTTATTTTATTAAACATTCTTGACAATTCCCGAGAAATGTAGTCTTATTTCTCATTTCTCGCGAAATATGGACTCATTTGTCGAGAAATGAAAAATGTTGGGAAATCAGAAACACTAGCGAGGAGGAACTATATCGAAAGGTCTTGGCAGCGTTAGGAGCACGTTTCGCAGCCAGGTGAACACACGCGGGACACGACGAGCCAGCGAGCGACGAGTCCAAGGTTTTCCGTCAACTGTATCGTTTGACGAAACATTAGTCACGAGCGGAATCGCACATTTTATCCGTGGAATTCGCGATGCTGCGCCGACGAACTCGCGATCGACTTTTTTGGCTGGGCCGGCCGAACGAACGAACGATTTCGCTCGCGACCGTCTCGGCATTCCTGGAAGATCGGGTACGAGCCGAACGCATGAATTAACAGGCCCGGAATAGGTCCTAAGCTAATCGCAATCACTCGAGAACACTTGCATCCTCGTGACAATCTCGGCGCCGCCATCTCGTTCGTTAAACAACGCGTTGCTCGCGACGATATTAACGCTAGATTCACGGAGCACTAACTATGACGTTACGTGCATGAATTGCTATCTAAAAAACAAGACTTTTCATCGCAAAAGCCTGCTCTTTTATTTCAAAAAAGAATCGAGAGAAAATATTAAATAGGAGCGTCAGGATGTCTCATTAAAGAGAAACAATTTTTGTGGCGAAAAATGATGTTGTTCTTGAAATGTAGAAGTTCGAATGTTTATTGCAACCGTAATATTGATGAAAATGTACTAATTTTTTCATTTCGAGGTCCATGGACATTTAACAGCAGGTTTACGGAGCACTAACAATGACTATTTTACATTACTTCATAAAGCCAATTTTACATTACTTCGTAGCCATTTTTCTTTTATAATACATACCCAAAGAAATCAATTAGTTAAATAATTGTTCATGGATGTAGTCATGGTCCCGTAAATCTAGTGTTAACAGTGGAACTATCACTGGCGAAATGACTCGCTCCTAATTTGTTCTGTTAGAGACCGTGAAATAATAAATATATTTTCATCGGGGAAAAGTTTTTAACAAACTTCTCTATCCAACTAGATATTTAACACGCTACCTGCCATGTCACCCGTATGTGGGCGACGGAATTTTATTTGTCCAGGTTTTCAAAATGAATGTTTACGTTAATACATTGATTGTACCAAATTTGATTAGGATCTGTAAAATACAAGAACATTTAACACAGTACATTTAATTCGTTTCAATTTTTATTTCATTAACACTAGAACTACCGAGTAATAGATACCTCATTCGAACCTAATTCAAACCTCATGTCATTTTTATTCTAACCTGTGCTCCAATAAAGAAGTTCAGTCAACAAATTCTGATGAAAACATTTTTATCAGGAGCGAAGAAATGGTTATTTATCATGCATACTTCTCCGCGAGAAAAATTGTTTTCAAAAATCTGACTTTAGCGGATCATGCAGGCACTGTCAGGCTATACAAAAATAATTCTTTTTTATAGAAATCGAAAATTTATAAAATGGATTCTTTGCCGCCTTGGCACCACTTCGCGCCGTTCCGCGCTAAAATAATATCTTCTAAACCATTAAAGATAATCGAATGAAATTGAACAGGTAACAAGGTAACATTTATAGCTTCAAATTGCAACAAAAATCAATTTGAATTTACCCGGTGCTTATTAATTACACAGGTTTCATATGCCTGTTCATCTGTGTTAATATTCCTGTAGTAAATCTGTAATTTCTGGTATATTTGTTGCAAGTTGTCGCAAATGAATTTTTCTGCATTGTTTGGTCAACTAATCATAGTTCATCACATTACAGTCGGTGCAAGGTGATGTGCTTGTTTATAGTTCAAATTCAGGTTAGTCCACATTACTTGATAACTATAATAACTAATAACTATCGCAACTGAAAACTGATGAATTCTCAGGAGCGAAGAAATGGTTATTTATCATGCGTACATCTCCACGAGAAAAATTGTTTTCAAAAATCTGACTTTAGCGGATCATGCACGCACTGTTAGGCTATACAAAAATAATTCTTTTTTATAAAAATCGAAAATTTATTTATTCCTTTCCGCCTTGGCACCACTGCGCGCTGTTTACCCGTCCCATCCGATGAGACGCGAAGAAAAGAAGAAAAAATGAAGGAGCGTGCTGGTTCGCGGAGCCAGCCTTCGCGTTTCGTCCGAGAACGCTCTCTCTCTCTCTCTCTCTCTCTCTCTCTCTCTCTCTCTCTCTCTCTCTCTCTCTCTCTCTCTCTCTCGTCCGCTCCTCCTCGAGGTGTACGATACGTGAACCTAGATAACGGGACCAACGTATAACATTATACGGCGAGGTAACGCCGCCAGCCGGCTCAGGAGAGACGCGAACGATCGTAGGAAAAAACAGAAAAACACGAGGAACGCGACGATAAAGTCCTCAGGCTCGGGAAAAACCGGAGTCGACGAACGATAAGTATCGTTGGCCAGTATTCTGGATCAAGGACGCCCGTTTACACGAGACGAGCATCTTCGGCCTACCGCCGCGATCGAGGATTAGCAAACGGGACCACCAACAGCTAAACGAACACCGAAATATGCCTGCAACCTCGAAATACAATCTTGTTCCTCGGAATTTCCACGTTCCTTAGAAATTGCTCTAACTCTTCGAGCTAGAACTGCCGAGCAACGCGGCTAACGTATCGCTTCGTAATGGTGACAAGATTCTATCCGTTCAGACTTTGCCCAACTTCTGTTGCAATATGCGCTTGAACGAAGAGCTTTGAAAATTTCTGATGAAAACATTTTCACAGTTCCAGTGGAAAACACTGTTACATTTTTTGAAGCTTCAATGAACAGCTTCAGAAATTTCTGATATAAACATTTTCACAGTTTCGGTGAAGAACACGGTTAGAGTTTGTAAAGCTTCAATGAAGAGCTTCGAAAATTTCTGACATAAACATTTTCACAGTTTCAGTGAAAAACTAGGTTAAAGTTTGTAAAGTTTCAATGAATAGCTTTAGAAATTTCTGATATAAACATTTTCACAGTTTCGGTAAAGAACACTGTTACAGTTTATGAAGGTTCAATGAAGAGCTTCGAAAATTTCTGACATAAACATTTTCACAGTTTCAGTGAAAAACTAGGTTAAAGTTTGTAAAGTTTCAATGAATAGCTTTAGTAATTTCTGATATAAACATTTTCACAGTTTCAGTGAAAAACTAGGTTAAAGTTTGTAAAGTTTCAATGAAGAGCTTCGATGAAAACATTTTCACAGTTTCAGTGAAAAATTCGGTTACAATTTCTGAAGCTTCGAAGAAAAACTTCGATGAAAACATTTTCACAGTTTGAGTGAAAAATTCGGTTAGAGTTTGTGCAGCTTCAATGAAGAGCTTCGAAAATTTCTGATGAAACCATTTTGCACAGTTCCAGTGAAAAACGCGGTTACAGTTTCTGAACGAAAAAATTAGGGAACAGTCGTTTAGACTAATTCGGTAGTTATTTGGTAGGTAATTTCATAAAAGTGAAATGTCTTATTAGAAGAGAAAAGATTTACTTAAACAGAGAAGTGAATTCAGTAATTTCCTGCGAAAACGTTTTTACAAATAGCGGAGAAAATAGCGGACCGTTTTTACAATTTCGATAATCGCGAAAATAGAGGACCGTTTTTACAATTTCAATAATCGTGGAAATAGAGAACCGGTCATTTTGACCATGGCAGGTCCAGTGTTAGAACCGAAGGTTCGCTCGACAGAATTTCTTCACGTCGAACGTGATTAATAATACAGATTAATAATACAGTGATTAATAATACAGATATATAATCACTGTGGCCGGCTAATTATTTTTGTATAGCCTAATAGTGCGTGCATGATCCGCTAAAGTCAGATTTTTGAAAACAATTTTCTT
Organism: Halictus ligatus; assembly: GCA_028454255.1. Classification (NCBI taxonomy): domain Eukaryota; kingdom Metazoa; phylum Arthropoda; class Insecta; order Hymenoptera; family Halictidae; genus Halictus; species Halictus ligatus. Next base: position 18,452,434 of record CM052146.1, read on the forward strand.
TCCCGGGGATGTACGCATGATAAATAACCATTTCTTCGCTACTGGGAATTCATCAGTTTTCAGTTGCGATAGTTATGTAATTACTCCGTCTATAATTGATTACTAAGGCGTCTACAAATCATAAGGGTTATTGCAAATGGTTTCAACTATTAACTGGCAAAAAAAAATTTTCTAAAAAAGTTGTTTAACATTAAGTAATATGGACTAACTTGAAGCCCCTTTGAGTTACGCTCATTTTTTGACGAAATGACTGGTTCCTAATTACTTCTTTCACAATTACTGAAATGATACAAATGTTTTCATCAGAATTTGTTCACTGAACTTCTTTATTGGAGCACAGGCTAGAATAAAAAGGACATGAGGTTTGAATTAGGTTCGAATGAGGTATCTATTACTCGGTAGTTCTAGTGTTAATGAAATAATACTGGGAATTCATCAGTTTTCAGTTGCGATAGTTCTGTAATTGCTCCGTCTATAATTGATTACTTAGGCGTCTACGAATCTTATGGGTTATTGAAAATGGCATCAACTGTTAACCGGCAAGAATAATTGTTCAGAAAATATTAATATTTGGTTTCGCACTGGTTTCGAGCAGAATATAGATCGAACGGAACGCGGACGGGCCGAGGCGACGGTTCCTAGAAGGATTTCAAAGAGTCAGTTTGTTCGCGGCTCGAATCACGTTTCAATTACGCAAATTAGATTCTAATAAGTCCCGGTTCTGGATAAGATCCAAAACCTCGGGGAGACGACGGCCAGAGGTAATTGGACGAACGGCTGGGAAGAGGGATAACATACTCGGGGAAAGAGAGAGACCGACGGCCGAGACGGTGAACGAGGGAGAAAGAGGGAAAACACTGCAGTCATTACCGCATAATACAACACAACCGTGCGCTCTCGCGGTTGGCTGCACTTCTTTTACAAGCTGCCTCGCCGACGCGCCGTGCGCTGCACCGTGCACCGTGCACTGCACACCATACAGCATTACGGCGCACGATGGGCAATTTGGACAAAATCAAAGAATTTTTGATAGAAATGAAGTAGAGGAATTTGTTTTAAATTAAAGCTGAAACTTTGTGGAACATGGGAAAAATAGGGAGATTGTGGTACGAACGTTTTTTAACCTTGAGAAAATTCGTTAAACTTGTACAATTTCGGAATTTGAACTATGGACATGCACATCTCAGCCGGAGCCTA
>CM052146.1:18461302-18592148 GCA_028454255.1 Halictus ligatus
TTGACTAAAAACTATCAACTAAATATTCGATAGTATGTAGTGACTAAATAGTAATTAGTCAATTTAGTCGATAATGCCCATCACTAGTTTCGACTAAACCCGTTAACAGTGCTTGTTTCTGAACGAAACCACCCCTCTCCGTGCAATCGGTGAGCCTGTATTGCGCTTAGCTTCGCCATCTACTACTGTATCGGATGGTCGATGGTTTTCGATATTTCGGTTGTGTGGTTACTTTAATTTATTGACAAAAATGTAACACTTCTATTTTAAATTGACCATGTTTTCGCAACCGGAATGATATCTGTTTTATCCAAGTTAAGTTATTTGTGTACATATTGAAGGTGTTTTTATTCAAGTAGGAACCTCGTTCACGCGAGAAAGCGAAAATGTCTTCGAAGAGGTATTTAATTGTTTTTACTTCGTGTTTTTCAAACTGGCAGAACGTCGCCAACTCACCGATGGAAGTTATTTGTAGCTGGAACGAGTCGGCCCCACGATCCATTGCACGTTTCTCTTATTCGACGAAACAATCGCGCTGTATCGATTCTTTGTTTCTTTGTTAACCTGCATTGTCAATTTCGTTACATTATTTATTGAATTTCTAATTACCTTCGCTTTTCTCAAGAAACCGCGAACACCCGTTAATAACCGAGAACCTTTCGAATTTTGTTTACAGTAATCAGAATCCATTGCTCGGTACACTTAATTCTCTATGCTGATGCAAATCAAAACATGACTTTGTAGTATGGAGTTTCTCATAAAAGTCCTATCACGATACAAGCGTCGTTATGTAGAAATAAAGAGACTCTACAAATATTTACACACTTTATACCACCGGAAATATTCAATTGTATTCAACTGAACATTCTATGTAATCTGTTTTTTAGTGAATTGAAAAAGTTGTCAGAGGAAAGTTTAACAAGACAACCGGAAGAGGTGTTCGACATAATATGCAAGTTGGGAGAAGGGTAAGTTGTTGATCATGAAAGAGAACTATTATATCGGCCACCGTCAAGCTAATTTTCCTTGCGCAGGTCCTATGGATCGGTTTACAAAGCGTTGCACAAAGAAAGCGGACAGGTACTTGCGATCAAACAAGTACCGGTCGATACAGACTTGCAGGAAATTATAAAAGAAATTTCTATTATGCAACAATGCGATTCTCCGTATGTTGTTAAATATTATGGAAGCTACTTTAAAAACACTGATTTATGGGTAACTTGAAGCATCCCTATGTTCGCGAGAACTATCCCATTCTATCTAACATTCATTCGCACTTACAAGTGTACTATTTCACAGATCGTGATGGAATATTGTGGAGCAGGGTCTGTCAGCGACATCATGAGGTTAAGAAAGAAAACTCTGCAAGAGGACGAGATAGCGACGATCCTCAGCGACACCTTGAAGGGCTTGGAGTACCTTCATCTGAGAAGAAAAATACACAGAGACATTAAAGCGGGAAACATCCTGCTGAATAACGAAGGGCATGCAAAGCTGGCAGACTTTGGCGTAGCGGGACAGCTAACTGTGAGCATTATTTTCTTAGCGATAAGTCGTCGATTGTATTTCGATTAGCGAGGGAATAATAAGTGATACTTTTTTCCAGGATACAATGGCGAAACGTAACACAGTGATAGGAACTCCATTCTGGATGGCTCCGGAAGTGATTCAAGAAATTGGATACGATTGTGTCGCGGACATATGGTCGCTCGGTATAACTGCCTTAGAGATGGCAGAAGGAAAGCCACCGTACGGCGACATACATCCGATGAGAGCGATATTTATGATACCAACTAAACCTCCACCCAGCTTTCGCGAGCCTGACCAGTGGAGTCCCGAATTTATCGATTTTGTCAGCGGGTGCCTTGTTAAAAATCCAGAAGAAAGATCCACAGCTACCGAGCTTTTGAATCACGAATTTATAGGTAATGCCAAACAACCCAGTATTCTAAGTCAGATGATCGCAGATGCTCACGAAATACGAGAGAAACAGAGCGCGCATCGTGCTCACGTAATCAATAACGTTGCAATAAAGAACCAACACCAGACGGAAGATTCGGTACTTATTTACTTAGGTTTAACACGAATGACCGTAAACTTGCGCGCCGATAACCATAATCGAAATTTCGTACTCGCAATTAGGACGAGGAAGATTGTAGCGGGACAATGAAACCTTTGCCAGAGGATACGGGAACTTTGGTGCCAAGTCATGATCTTCCAGACACGGGAACACTTGTTTCCGCAATGTTGGACTTGGGAACGATGGTTATCAATAGCGACACGGACACCGAAGCAACAATGAAACGTTAGTAAGACACATTACTTCACGGTGTGTTTCAATGGAAACGACTAAAATGTAATTTCCTTACAGGTCACAATACAGGGTCAGTTGAATCCGGCAAGAAGTACCGGCCTTTATTTTTAGACCATTTCGATAAGAAAGAAGCGCCTGAAATAGGAAAGGTAAGACCAGTATGCGGTAGATAATCCCGTAATTGTTACTAGCATATATCGTTTGTTAATTATCAGGGTAACGGACAAATCCTTGGAGCACATAATCCAGAGAACGAAAATAAATTAGAGTTACGGAGCCCCTCAGAATCTCAAAGGTTTCAAAGCCATCTACAATTACAGCTTAACCAGATCTCTCATCCTGTGCAGGAACAGCCGCACAATAACATATCGAAATTTCAAAATGTCTTCACGGAACGCGACTTTGATTTCGTAAGTAACAAACTTCTACAGATTTTGGGAACGGCATGTAAGATAAGAGTAGCTTCGAATGGTTTCTGCTGGTCGCGCGGGCATTTCGGTTAAGCTTAAAAAATCGACCGACGTTAGAGCCACATTAGGCATCATGTAAAAGAAACTTGAATATAGATAAACAACCATCTCCTGCAGCTGAAGTTTCTCTCATACGAGGAACTACAGCAACGAATGGCTAATTTGGACGCAGAAATGGAGCGGGAAATCGACGAGCTAAGAAGAAGGTACCAAACGAAGAGGCAACCGATTCTTGACGCTATGGACACCAAACGGAAACGTCAACAAAACTTCTAACAGTTCGGTTACTTTTTCTATCCGGATAAGCGTGATGACGATAGATAAAGGGTGTACAGTTGTATAAATGAATAGATTTTATTCATCTCGTCCTGAGTTTCATCAAAGAGAAGAACATTGCCCAATGAAATCGAAACGGAAAGAGTAATAGCAGTTTTAAAAGTATTTTCTTCTCTTACGAAGTCAATGTCTTCCTCTTTGTGAATCAGATACGAGTAAACTAATACTAGCCAATAGCCTCACGTCATCAATGTAAATTATTTTACATGATTTAGGTGAACGATCATTATACTTAATTTTTTTTTTTACGATTACGTTTACCTACGCTACCGGGACAAAGAGATAGCACACGCGTGTTGTCTTTTCGACCAGGAGTGTGCACACTGTGAATTATGGTATTACGGAAATATTATTTAATAATCCCGCTAGCATTCATTTACAAACGGATGCCGAAAGAAACCTTGGAAATCGAATGCAACGGGGGATAAAAGAATAATTCGAATACCATGCTTGCATTTTCTTTCCTTTTCTCTTCTGGTTTCGTTGAGAAAAATCGTAGAGGTGCCGACATAAAATTGATATTTGGTTTTTATCTTACGCTAGTCACCTATTATGCCATTTATTCTATCCATAATGTTTTACATCAAGCAAATATTATCACCCATTACGAAACACAAGGACGGAGTTGATCATCCCGAAAATATATTTATAGACTTTTGCGCTAACATATCGTTTACGTGCGAAATAATTTCCAATAAGTAAGCAAGCTTTAGAAGGTATTAAAGTTTTTACTCCTTTTTTACTGCCATAGATATTATTGCGCGTTTACCTACAGATATTAACATTAGGTTACAAGATATACGTTCTTATGTCGGTTGACTTATGTTTCACGAATTTGTAAAGGATCGCGAATTGTTTGGTAGTGTTTTATATACCATGCAAGATTACAAATAAAAGTGAGAGCATCTCGAAGTCAAGTATATATATGACGAATGAACTTACTAAAATTAGTCTTCCGTATTAGAATGTATTTCAATATTTCGCTAATTCGTTAAGCCAGTATTGAAATTGTTGAAAATGATCATCATGAAGCAATGGCAAGATTTATGATATTTTTTAGATTCGTATAAATGTGCATTTTATTGAATCGCATTCATTATTTTTGATCATTTTTATATTTGAGATTCGCGGGTACGTGTTATCATTGTACTTCCCATTAAGAAAATTTCAGTGAATTTCATTAGTATACAAAACATTTGTATCAGAGGAACACAGTAACGCATGTACGCACGGTACTGTTGACAATGCTTCAACATAAGTGGAGTAATTCTTTGCTGACGTTGGGCTATTTTAAAAGTAGCGAAAATAGATTTATAATACTTAAATGCTATAGCCAGAACTGACCTTTCTGTTTATTTAGAAAGTAACAATACAGAATTACAACATATTTTTGATATAGAAAATATGCACATTACAATCGAAGAAGATTCGAATATTAATGATTAAATCCAGTCTTTATATGGCCCTACCATGGTACACAATATTATCATAATAATAGCGTTGGGTTCCACTGTTAATACGAAGAGCAGATAAAATAAGTTACAATCTAAAAAGTAATATTTCTACTGTTTGATGAAAAGTAGAACGCACCATTCACTGCGATATGCGACTTCATCAACATATATGCGTTAATAATGTAACAGAAACGAATAAATTTTATTCCTGCAAACTTAAGCATTCGATCAAACATAAATCTACATTTAACCATCAACAAGCCGTTAATTTGTCTCGCTCCAATATTGTGAAACATCGTCGTGAGCCTGCAGACCTCTTTTAGGATAGAATATGCTGCTTCTTACATTTGGTTTTTTTTTTTTAGTAATAAAGTACTGTACACTGTCATTTCATTTATTTTCAATTCTTTAATCAATTAGTCAATTCTTCCATCACATATTTTCATTATTGTTTCAGATAACATGTAAGTACATTATGTAAACAATCATACTTTTTTCACAACTTATTCGTCTTCTACGAGCGCAGATCTTGTATTCACACTTATGACATTATAAAGGATTAAATTATTATTGAACTTAAGTAGAAGAATTCTTTCTATCTAGTTAATGATCAAGCATGTAGTAAACAAATGTTACAACGTCAGTATATAAGTAAATTCTACCTCTTTTGTTTTTTTACACTTTATGCGACACTTTTATAAATTTACAAATTCGTCTTATCAAAAATATAATAATGCCATCTCGAAAGTTCAGTAGTTTCGGAGAGTTATATACAGAAGATACACATTATTTTTCACGATTACAAATCATCGTCGCCGATCGTGTGAAATGCATTGTTCTCCACGTCACATTCCGATACATATCTCCTTTGAATTTTATCGATTGGATTACTTCTAACATCCACAGATTTTTTCATTCTCACCGCCGAGAATCTGTCGGCTAGTTTCTTCATGATCGGTTCGGATTTCGAAGACTGTTTAATGTCTTGACTCTGAAATGATATTACCGCATCAATTCGTGATGTTCCATCTAATTTCAGCATCTTAAACATATCGTTTATTATTAATATAAACACACCTTCCTGTTTTCATTAACTTGCTCACCAGCACTCGATCCCATTACGATCGTTTGTCCATCTCTCATGACGTACGTCCATGATTTTCCAGGTACTTCCTACAAAGCGACGTTGAAAAAATTAAATTTCATTTTACAATAACAGCGGCACGAATAACAATATTCTATTAACCTTAGTCCGGCTACCACCGGCATGTTTTAACAGTAATTCATCGATCATAGCTTGCAAACACACGGACATTAAGATAGCTTGTTCCGACGTGATGGTAATCCATTGCAATTGATTTTTAGCTACCAAGTATTCGAAGGATAGTTCTAAACTCAGATCGTCATTATCTTCGCATCTTTCGAGCCCCTAAAAAAAAAAGAACAGTCGAGAATAGAAAATTTATACGGCAGTCCAAGCATTTTTATGCAAAACTTACATTCTGTACAGTGGTTATTCGCCAACAGCGCATCTGAGAAACGTTAAAGACTTCTTCGTGCTGTTCTCCGTCGGATAATATGCGCAAATTCAATTCATTCCTACCTATAGCAACTAACACTTTTGAATCTGATTGAGGGTAATCGCATAAGCATGGAGCAAACTGAATATAACCGTAATATTTTAAAGTACGCACTACATCCAGGTACTACAATAAAAATAATGAAAAATAAATCACTTTACGGAGACATTAGAACCATGATAAACTATAAAGCTCTAGAAGAAATAGATCTATGCGAGAAACACCAGATAGACTTCTATCTTACTATGCGCTGAAACTTACTTCCTTCTTCTTTCCTTGATTTTGCAAAGTAATCAAATAATCTTTCAATTCGTCTTTAGTTATGATCCATCCCCTTTGAGTCTCCGCCACAGCTTGAACGAACAACAAGTTCATAGCTACCGCATTGTTCATCAGTTCAAGATCATACGCTGTATCCCAGTAATTTTTTCCAAGTACAACCTTTTTGCCTATATTGTGCATATGCTTGTTCGTGATAAAAGGTGACTCGAAATTCTGCAATTTGCGTAGCACTGGAGAAATAAGTTCGTTTAAAAATTGGGAACTGCAAAAAATCTGAATGCAACGAATAGTTCTGCTAAATCGTACTTACAATAAACGCTATTACCCTCATCCTGAGCAACGATAAACAATGCAAAATAGGAATAATATTGTTCTGGCAGTTTAAGATGCTTGTAGACTTTCTGTTGAATAAAACAACTTCCATCAAATTTTGACCGATTGCATATATACAATTATTATTCATGATATGTGCGGTACCTTTAAAACAACTCCAGTATGGTCACCCAACGAAACATTTATTATTATTTTACACCCGTTCATTAGGAAAATATCCATACTCTCATTATCTGAGAATCCACCAATAGTTTCATGTTGAGCATTTAACAAGAACGCATTTAGCATACCAGAATTGCTAATTACTTCATTCTGCCCGATAGATTGAATATATTTTTCCAAAGATAATCGACGTTCTTCTTGTTGATTTGCTGTTAAGGGAAAAAATTTTTTCGGTGGAAACAACGGTAAGGATAGGTCCAGGTCCTTGGCCAATTGTTCGTGAAAATTGTGCAATTGTTTGTATCTGACTGTGCAGTGAAATAATCCGTTTATATGAACGTTATAACCCTGCAAATCGAAGTTAAGTAAGAAATATACATATATATAATATATTTAATGTAAGAAATAAAAATATAAATATATATTTAAAAGAAAAGTACATTACCACGTATGCGTTGCCAGCAGTGTCAATAAATTCTTGTGTATCCGGTATAGAAAAATGCATTTTTGTAAAACAATTATATACACGATATTGCAATAAAATTCATTTATACAGAATTGCAATTGATCTGGCGTGTAAAATATGTACACAAACTGGTACGCGTAAAGATACAATTGAAAATGTACAGAAATAATCGTCCAAAAACCTCGTCATTTTTTGCGATTAAAAAGCAGTTGTGTATTTACAATTGCATATGCATATACAGCTTCGAAAAAGTCGCTCCATCTGAAAATTAGAATGACAAAAGTATGTAAATATACGACAGGTTCGCGAAAGATCAAAATCCCGTAAATTTCAAATACTTCGAACGATTTCGTTGTTTTTGCTTTTAAAAAATTAAAACTAATACGTCGCCTTTGCTAAATATATAATTATCGAAGTACACGGAATATTTTTACTTACACGTATGGCTCGTTTTTGTTCCTCAACGGTAGGCGTATACGTTCTACACCCACTCGACAACTATATTTCAGGCGATTAACGCTGACACATTTTTTTAATCCTTATGTTAATTAGATACACTCATCCACGCGAATAGATGCAGCTTTTCAAAAGTGAAATTCCTTCGTACGATTATACACGTACGAGACGATGATTTCTGTTTCACCGTTGAAAGTTCTAAACGCAATCGTACCACACGCTTTGTCGGCATACTTTTCGTGCGATTTCATTCTTTTATTTTCGAATGCATTCAATTTTCTCTCATCCGCGACATTTCGTTTCGCAATATTGCGGGCGCCACGGCGCACAGGAGCAATTTGGACAAAATCGGATTCAAAATCAAGGAACTTTCGATAGAAACGAGGTAGAGCGATGAAATTTTTCTTAAATTAAAGCTCAAACTTTGTAGAATATGGGAAAAATAGGGAGATTGTGGTACGAACGTTTTTTAACCTTGAGAAAATTCGTTAAACGTGCAGAAATTGAAGAAAATTTTGGTTTTTCCAATACCACGCGAGGGAAAAATTTTTTTCTATCATGCTATACATCATTTCCCATAGATTTTTTCACGCTGATTTCAAATCTGGCCTGAAAATTTGTCTACGACCTCAAGATTTTGCAAAAAATAGATTTTTGTGACAAAAACTAATGAAATCATTTTTTCGTTGAAATGATTGGATGGTAATAATCTCCCTATTTTTCCCATATTCTACAAAGTTTGAGTTTCAATTTAAAAAAATTTTCGTCGCTCTACCTGATTTCAAAGTTCCTTGATTTTAAATCCGATTTTGTCCAAATTGTTTTTGGCACTTCTCGTAGTTTGGTTATTAATGTATATAGAGAGAACATTTTTTACAGACAATTATATTTACCAATATAGTTAATAATTTTAACAAAAAAAATTTTTTTTAGAAAAAAAATGTATTATTAAAAATTAACAAATTTATTTTTAAAAATTAACAAGTATAGAACAAAATTAATAATAAATTGACCATATGTAAAATTAACAACAATAAACTCAAACAAATTATAATACTAGTGAATCAAATGAATAAACTTAACAAAATGTGTATTTTGATTGCGACCCAAAATCATTGACTCTCGTGATCCTGCACATCTCGATCTATCCTTACATTTTTATTACTTTTTCAATAGTTATAAAACGTACATTAAAAACAAATAAAAAATACATAAAAATGATTGATATGTAATTATTGAAAAATTGTATTATCCATAAAAATGATTATTATATCGTGATATACACGAATATTGAACTTTTCCAGTAAATTTCCCACTGTAACTGTGGCGAACAAATGGCAAAATTTTTTACGACCAAATTTGTCTACGAATGTATACTTACTGTTAATTATTCGCAGAAAATGAAATTTAACAATATAACTAATACATTTAAAAAGAAAATAACAAATTTTCCACAATAGATCCTATGAATGAAAGTTATGAACACTTCTTAAAAAGCTTATAAAATTGAGAGTCGCAAAAACTGGCAGACAAAACTATGAGATTCTTAAACTATAATAAATAATATATCCGAATAAGCATAAATCTCAGGATATATTTTGCCGTTTTTGTTCTATGTTAATTGGAAGTTTTATATGCAATTAGCAAATAAAACCACCGTTGAAAATTTGTACAAAAAATAAATCTACTTTATTAAATATATAAAGAATGCATATTCCTTGGTAAGAACTTTCTATTACACAGAATTATAATTGCACTCGCAATTAAGGGAGTGTCTCCATGGCCAAATTTTTTTTCAAAAATCTAAATTTGGTTACTAATGCATACGCAATGGTAATTAGTCACAAAATAATAAAATTAATAAGTTGAAGAAAAATTATTTTTATGCATAAAAAAAATTGTTAAATGATTTTTAAATGAATAATAATATTCGTATCATAATATCAGGTAATACTAGATCCGATACTCGATTGCAAATTTCAGGTACGGTGACGCTTTTGTTGTTACGGTAAATAAGAATATCGAGACGCGCGTATAAATTTATTACACAAATACTCACGTTAAATCTATCTAATGTTCCGTTTAATTGCTACGGATATTTAATCCTTTTCCTCCTCGAGACAACTTCCTGAAATTATACTAAATCATCGAACAGACTCTGTTCCCGGGTAGAAATGTTTATATTTTTTCGAATCCACTATGTCCGTACAATATGAGAGCACAATATGACAAATTTGCGATTTAATGTTAATAAATGCGACAATATGTTGTGAACAATTTCGTCCTATAATATGCGTACACTGCTTCCGGTCACTCTCGAACGATATATCGATTCGTGGATACGACAGATCGCAGGCGAGCAAGGTTTCTTTCCGAGAGAACGCTCGCGCTGAAACGTCAAGTATGTCAGACCTTTTACAATATCCGTTTTAATCCTAGCCGTGTAGAAATATTGTGAGAAAGTGGGAGGTTTGTTAGATTCTTTAATCTCTGCTAAACCGAAGAATTTTCATATGACACGAATCTTTTCGTTTGAATTCGTGTTGGAACATTATTTACATCTACCTAACCAAAGAAAAACACCCGCATCGTTCGTGCACTATTTGGCACGAACTTGTGTTTCACTCTGTCTAAATTCTTTGTTGTACAATCGAACGAAAACATTCTATTCCATGACGTAATATAAACATATAATATTTTTCATAAAACATTCACCGACGTTTCACCTAACCTGTAGACACAGTGTAATACACTTTTAAAATTCAAAAGAATTCGCATCTTCCGTTTCGATAGATTGTCGTGAAAATATATTTTTACTGAAAGTACTTTTGTAATGTTACGTGTTAATTGTTCAGTGATGCATAAATTTACAAAAACAAATATAACCTCTTACTTTCTTTCCTATGCAATTTAAGATGTATGTGTATTGTCGACAGGACTTCATCTTAAGTGTTGTTTGAATATTTTCAGAATGTTGATGCCAAAAAAGAATCGTGTAGCAATTTACGAGTACCTTTTCAAGGAAGGTGTTATGGTAGCGAAGAAGGACTACCATGCGCCAAAACATCCTGAATTGGAGACAATCGCGAATCTCCAAGTCATCAAAGCAATGCAGGTATTGTTCGCACCTAATTCAGCTTGTCGATTCATTGTAATTCATCTGGTATATTCGTATACTTCCATTGTACGCGTTTGTTCGAACATATTTGTATATTCCGAACACAGATTCTTTATTCCTTAACTCTCCTGTTACGACTGTGTCTTTTATGCTAGCAACATTCGATACTTGGTCCTGCGATACAAGCGAGAAAAAACGAAGCAATCATGAAATTCCAAGAGTCTGTGATTAGTGATAGTATTGAAAGAGGGTTAGCATATTTAAAACGACGACTTCCAGGCGGAACAGATTTCTCATGAATTTGTATTTGCAGTCTTTGAAATCCAGAGGATACGTCAAGGAGCAATTTGCGTGGAGACATTTCTACTGGTACCTTACGAACGAAGGCATAGAATATCTGCGCGGTTACTTGCACCTGCCCGCTGAAATTGTGCCCTCCACATTGAAGAGGCAGGCTAGAGCCGAAGCGTCGAGACCGCGACCAGCTGCAGCCACAAGAAGCGAAGCGTCTAGGCCAACAGAAGACCGTGCTGGATACAGGAGAGGACCCGGAGGCCCCGGCGGTCCTGGCGATAAAAAGGCTGATGTGGGAGCGGGTACAGGTGATGTTGAATTCCGTGGCGGGTTCGGTCGTGGCAGAGCACAATAATATTTTAATGTAAAATAAATAAATCTTTCGTAATCAAACAGTATTATTATTTCAGTCATTCTCGTTACATTAACAAGTCGCAAACAACAAAGCACGAAAGCTAATCCGTTCGTTCATTGTTCTATTACATTATAAAAGTGTATGTATATATATGTACGTTCGCTTACAATTTGACAGTCGTTAAATACGTGAAATCACGAATGGAAGCAAATGGTAGGCATTTAACGTTTACAGTTACGAGGTATAGGTACTGACAGGTATCTGCAGGTAAATCGAACTATTTTTGACAAGACGCAGGGAACTGGAAGCATCACAGACACACACTTGTGCTAAAGCAAAAGCTCTAAATGAATTCTCAATCCCTTTATTATATTAACGCATTGAACGCTATTTTGATGATTTGAAAAGATTTGAAAAAGTCGTTCTAATTACTAATATACTGTGGACTTTAACCGAGAAAAAACATTATTTTATACAATACTGTACGTATAATATATTACAAGGAAAACTTATTGGTAGGTGTCCCGCATACAATGCGTTAAAACAGTAAAATTAAATTTTGTTTCAATTTGCTCTAAAATACAAAACATCATTCGGTAGTAATGTATGATAGGATTCCCTTTTGCATTTTCTATAAACTCACGAAACTCGCCATTTTCGTACTTCAAAGTTCATCCATTGCTACAATAAAAGGCACTGTTAAGTTACATTTCGATGTTCGCTACATTTCTTTCTGCTGTACAAGGTATATTTATTTTATGAACAAGTCAAAATTCTGCATATAGCATTTCTAATGTAATACATGATAGAATGAAATATGTAGAATTCATGCCTTAGCACAATACTCTTTCTATTGCTTGTCATATTCGATCAACGAATAGCGGTACAGTTTGTTTCTAACGTATGCATGCTTTGATATTACAATTCACCATGTATTCGTTTCGGAACATCATTGGTTATATTTTAATCGTATCAACAATTGGTGTATATATATATATGAGAAATACTAATACATTACAAGACTGTTAGGAGAATTTAATGATGAACTTTTCCAATAAAGATTTATTTCGATAAGACAAAAAATGTAAAAGAAAGTCTCGACTTCTAAAGTACACAATTTACAAAAGAGTTTACAAGAGCATTCAGATTGGGAAATAATGTTATATACACCATAATATGATTAGCTAATATGCTTAAACTAATTAAACTCAAATTTAGTTGTATGTACAATGATTATACGCTTTAACCATTTTATAATTTCGAATCGTCGTGATCTTTTACACAAAGGTTTCTCAACTCTCTGCGTATACTACGCTATGGCTTATTAGTTTTACAGATTCTTATACTCGGTACGCGTAAATACATCTATAAATGTCTGTGTGTATATGTACACATATCGATTCGTATATGTGCACATATAAACATGTACGTGTATCAATTATAAGATTCGTAGAAACTACATTGAAAACCATACATGCATAATGCTGAAACAAGTATATACATATATACTAGTTCGCTATCTCAGGTTGTATCGTAGAATTATCGAATTTTCTATGCTCTTTGAAAAGAAATATAAAAGTAATGAGAATTGTACAACCTAGAACCGATTGTTCAAATAATCTTAACTACTATCGCATCTCACTGTATCACAATTTGTACTCCAAAGGAGACAGTTACCTATGCCGCTGTAACAAATCAAGAAAACCGCGGCGAGAAATACTAAACTACAAATAGTGCATGGTTTTCGTTCGAGGAAGAATCCAATTAGATATAGGGTCACGAACATGACATGCGTTTGCAGCAGCGTTGGATTTACTGGCTTTGGTATTAGCAACACCGGAATCAACCACTGTAGGCAATACATCCTTTTTCCCTTTTGATGTCAAAAATGTGTTTTCGACTCCGTCAGTCTAACTCTCTCATCTATGACAGAACCTATCTGAAAAGGTAACAAGCGTAATTAGTTTCTCGTATATTCGCCCGTAAATCTGTTGCGACGATTGATGTCACCTTAGGTAGTTTACTTGGAAGCACTGTGAACGTTTCGAAACATTTTCTCCCTGCCAATTTTAACAATTCAACGATATGTATTCATGCTAAAGCAACTATTTCGACTCTGAATTTTTGCAAATACGAGACTACGTACGTCCATGAATCAAATACATAGAAAACACACGCCGTTCGCTACAGCCGCTCCTGACGTTACCAGGACAATATTCCTAGAAATTCCTATTTTCTTAGAGACTTTGTAATAACGATGAGGGCACTTCGTACCACGGACTTCACATTTCTATAGGTACTGCATCTTATGGGAATTTCTGTCTAGAGCATGTGGGATTTTCAGAACTCCCGTATCATTTTTGCTATCGTACCAAATCATTTTCTACAGAGTCGGTAATTCAGAACCGTATGTAGACCAATGATATAAATAGAAAAACGCATTGCATCACATGATTGGTCTACTCGCTCCTATACCTCGTCTGTAATACCATCACAGAGAGCTCTTAGCAAAGTGCTTTTAGCCTGGAACAGAACCTGCATCATTTCTTTTAGCCTGTATTAGAACCTAAATCATCTTTTAGGCTGGATGAGAGCCTACATAGAAGAGCCTCTTTTAACATAGAAGTAGCATCCACTCTGGCATTATTTAGAATCCGCTGCTAATGATACAGGTAAGATGATGCAGGTTCTGATCCAGGCTAAAATATGATGCAGGTTCTGGTCCAGGCTAAAAATTAGACTAGAGGGCAGCACTAGACCGGGAGCTGTGATATTATAACTTTCAAAACCATCTTCATATTGTTTTAATAATAAAAAAAAAATGGAATTGTTTTGAAAATTCGATTAATAAGCTCAGGAAATATTGAATAAAAAACTTCGCTCAGTGTCAAATCAATTTCAGAAATAATTTTTCAAAATTGAGCGACACTCGGTTAACTTATTTCTGAGCTTATTTTGTCGAATTCTACTTTGTGCATTAGTTATAAAATTGTTGAAAGTTTCTATTAGGGCAGTGTAAAAATGATACGAAAACACAGTAAACTGTGTTTGTACAAAATAAGTACAAAATTGTACAGAATAAGTGGATGAAGATATTATGGCTTGTATTAGTTTGATATTATATTTAATTATCCACACATTATACATGATGGACTTAACATCAAATCATTATAATACTAAACACTCACTAGTTAGAAGTGGTATATTGGAAAGCGCGGAATGTGATTGTGGAAGTCCTGTAGAGAGTATGAACCACATATTATGGGACTGTCCAATACATGAGAAGGGTAGACAAGAATTTTGTGTAAAATTCAGAAAAGTTAACATAGAACCACCGGTAGATGTAAGTTATGTTTTAAGCGAACCAAAAACAAGACTGTTAAACATACTTATGGAATACTGTGATGCTGACGATATTAGAGTATAAGAGAAAAAAAAATATATACACATGATGGACGATTAGCACATACATTTTAGTCGACGATAGGTGGGGGGTGTCTTTGCACCCCCACTCTTGCGAATCGCGCTAACGAAATTTCCATCGGCCGCACACCCTGGCACACCCTCAACATGCTGTATGCATCGCAAAGCATTGTCAGGTAACGGACCCTTTGCCTTCGCGGGGTTCCCGTACCATCGACTTGGGCCGTTAGAAATTTTGTTATGATTCTTTGCGAGGGCTATTGAGGCTGTCGCTAAATAGAATCTAATTACATCCTGACAGTACATCTGACAATACATCTAACTACCTGACAGTTTCCTCAAAAATAGCTTCAATTGCTGCCTGAATCCTAACACCTTTCCTTTATTATACGCAGCTGGCCGTTACACATGAGACTTGCAAAGTGGGAAAGGGGCAGAGAAGCACCAGATTGGATAACAGAAAATTTTACTATACAATGTTAGAACAATACAGCTCATGGGTAAAAAAAGCTGGGAAAAGACAGAGCAAGAGTAGTACTAATTGGCATAGAAGTAGCTATTCTACCTGTTTACCTTTCACATCTAAAGCATGTTCCACATCGCTAATATAGGTATTCAGGGCTATTCAACGGCTTACATTGATCAGAATTCTTAAGTCTTTATCATTTAGGTAACTCAATATTTTTTCAGTACAGTAAGGTGGTAATTCAGGAAGGCTTTCAGAGAGAAAATGGAAAAACTTAGTGCCTTGTTCCAGTAACTCTTTTTTTTCTATGCCTCTCCTAAATCGATTATTTATCATGCTAGCATATATTGGAAATTTCGTTTCATAATCATCCGATTCTAAGGCCTGCATTATATTTTCATTCCTTGCATATATTGCCAATTGACTTATACTCTTTGTCAGGAGATCATGAAAAGAAGTATTACTGTTACCGATCTTCTTGCCCTTCATAGCTTCGATTTCTGCTTCACATTCGCTCCAAAGATGGCGAATATCTTTGTCACAATAAGCCAACACAAAATTTTTTTCACTTACGTATAAGCCTGCAGATTTTAGTTTAATTATATACTTCTTAAGGGTCTCAGCAACTTCTTCATAAGGACAAATGTCCCGTTCATAGAAATCAGAGTAATCTGTAGCATAAAACGGGTCAGCACAATTCATAGAACATTCAAGTGGGGTATCACCATTTTTACTGATAATGTTAATGTCAGAACCATATCCTAGAAGAACATCAACGACCACAGCACGTCCTTCTTTACAAGCCATATGCAATGCTGTTCTACCATACTCATCCCTAAGGTTGACTTCAGCATCAAATTTCAAGAGGGTCAAAACAACTTTCTTATGACCTTCTTCAGCAGCAATATGAAGAGGTGTTAGACCTCCTACAGCTCTCGAATCACATTCTGCACCACATTTTAGCAAGACTTCAACAACTTTTTCATGCCCTTCTTCAGCAGCAATATGAAGAGCTGTTATACCTCTTTCAGTTCTCGAATCATATTTTGCGCCATATTTCAGCAAGGTTTCCACAACTTTCTCATGCCCTTTTCGAACAGCAATTTCGAAAGGTGTACCATGTGTATTATTTTTCAAATCATATGTTGCACCATATTTTAGCAAGATTTCCACAACTTTTTCATGCCCATGTCGAGCAGCCAAATGGAAAGGTGTGTTACCTCTATTATCCATCAAATCATATTCTACACCATGTTTTAGCAAGGTTTCCACAACTTTTTCATGCCCGTTTCGAACAGCAATTTCGAAAGGTGTACTGCGTGCACTATTTCTCAAATCATATTTTGCACCATATTTTAGCAAGACTTCCACAACTTTTTCATGCCCTTCTTGAGCAGCAATATGAAGTGCAGTTTTCTTATCTCTTTGCACATCATTGATGTTGGCCCCTTTATTTAAAAGCATTTTGGTAATTAGGTGATTTCCTTTCTGAGCAGAAAGGTGAAGCGGCGTTGTCATATCTCCTTTTACTACAAAGTTAACATTTGCATTGTATTCCAAAAGATTTTCAACGACTTTTATGAATCCTTTTTCTATAGCAAGATACAGTACAGTCTTGCCCTCCTTATCGCGGGCATCAACCTTAGCCCCATGTTCCAGGAGTAGTTTTACAACTGTTTCATTGTTTGCTTTAGCGGCCAGATAAAGTGGGAATAAACTACCCTTCACTTTAGCATTAACATCAACACCTTTACTCAAAAGTAATCTAACAGCTTCTTCGCTGCCTCGTTTAGAGGCAAAATGTAGTGGCATATACCCGTTCAACGAGCTGAAACTACATCCACAATCAGTACAAGCCCCACAATGTAGAAGATCTTCAGGAATCTCCGCGTCCTTAGCAACAATATGTAGTGGGGTTAGTCCGTTTATTGGTGTAGCATTAACGTGAGTATTATTCTTGAGATTTTTCTTGACGTTTTTGTCACTACCGCTTGCAACAGCATAATGTACTGGGGTATAACCTTTCTGAATATGTCTTCTGCGTTTCAAGCGAGTTCTAGAATTATGAACTGCAACACAAATTGGACTTTTGCTCTCATTGTCTCTTTCATTAACCTCAGCTCTATGATTTGAAAGTAATTCAATAATTTCTATGTTCTTCATTTTAATTGCATTGTTAAGCGGAGTGATACCACACTTATTTTTAGCATCAATATTAGCACCTCTGTCTAGAAGCATTTTAACAATTTCTGTGTTACCATTCTCAATGGCCAAGTGAAGCGGAGTATCAGATGGTTTTTTGCTTTTATTGTTAACTTTGGAACCATTTATTAAAAGCAGTTTAACAATCTGTGTGTATCCCCTTTGAAGTGCTTCACGGAGTAAAACGTATCCTTCTGACCATGCTTCTGAATAAGATAGACCAAAAGAATGGACTAACTCGCTTACTCTTTCTAAATTCCCATCACGAACTGCAGAAATTAAACTGTAGTTTATATCTGCACTGGCCATTATAAATTTACCTACCCGAAAATTACCCAAAGGTTTTTATTATGCAATGTTTCTCTTTCTTCCCTCTACACTTATATCTTTTAACCCCTGATTCGGGGCTTTAAAAAATTTCCAGTCACTGAGAATCAATACTCTTATGGATATTGATTATTGCAACATGCAGTAATGTACTACCTTGATTATTACGGGCATTTGTCGCAGCTACAAACTCATCAGGTTTCACTGCTTTTAGCTTGCTGATAATGTTAACATTACCTGCTGCAATAAAACTTCAACAATTTCTTTGTACCTTTAGAAGTAGCAGTGTGTTATGGTGTATTACCTATCCTCTCTGGTATTACCTTTGTTAGTAACTCGAGTGAATGTGAATCTCTTTCCGTAAATGCTGAAGAATTTCTGATTCTTTATTGCTTTCCAAAAAACAGCTTCCCTTCGATCAAAAGCTCCTCTATAGGCTTTCAGGGCACCAATCCTAGTGACGCCGTGAAATGCGTCGAGACGTCACTTGAACCTCCATGTCTATGCACTTTGAAGTTCAGAATGATTCGAGTTTGATAAGAAATCACTGAAATGGTGGTATTATTACCATATACGAGGCTGTGCGATGATGCTCAAGTCAAATATGCGCACTTGAATACCAGGCCAGAAAGGAAATGGGAGTGGTCGTGCCCGGGGTTTTAGCGCAGACGAATCTGTGCGCAGGTACGGTGATGCAGGTTCGGGTCGATGCTAAAAAGATGCTGCAGGTTCTGGTCCAGGCTAAAAAGATGCTGCAGGTTCTGGTCCAGGCTAAAAATTAGACTAGCAGGTAGCACTATACCGGGAGACACTAAAATCCCCTGCGTGAACACTCTCATTTCCTCTCTGAAATTACCGTTTAAACAGTCTGTGGCGTAACAGATGGCGTCCGTTATAGTCAGCGTCCTGGTTTCCTAGGCAACGTGGGAAGAGTAGGGGAACTCGGTTCTAGTGGCGGGTAATGCAGTCACCGTGAAGATAAATAATCGAAGTTGAATCGTGTTACAACACAAATTTTTACGTGGTGTTCATAGAATTAACATTCCTATAAAACTAGTGTCATACTATCGTGCAAGTTAGCGACGTGATCGTTTTAAGAAGGCGTTCGATTCGCGGGGGAACATGTATCGGAACAATCAAGTCAAAGGTTTCAAATCTGTTCTGAAGTGTCAGCAATCGACAGGTAGCAAAGCAAAAGACAATCAGGAAAATATTAACAAAGCGGACGAAAACTCTGAGGAAAATGGTCGCAGAAGTACTACGAGTATTCTTAATTTATTCAAGAAACCTGTTGAGAAATCTAACAAAAGAATACACGAGAAAGACCATGCGAGTGAACCGTGCGAAACCATCGAAGAAAAGTCGTCCGCTGTTGTTGACAATGGCAAAATGTAGGAACACAAATGCTTTGATTAACAACGTAGTCATTTATGTATATCATTCGTTTAACAGTTGTCTTATGTCTAGCATTTACAACGTGGTGATGGCGAAAAAATCCACGAGGAAACATAAAAAATGGGAGGACGACGGCACATTGGAAGTCTCAGGAAAGCATGGTATTTTGAAGGTATAACACTATCGATTCTATTGCATTTAGATAATTCGATGTTAAACGATTCATTTAATAGGATTCAGATGGTAAAGTTATCCATAGGACAGTGGTCGATCCGGACCTTCTCGTGGAAGGTTTTAGGATGTATGTAAATAGCAAAGAAATTGAGGTAAGAATGGGTTTCATTTGTCGTCGTATGTAATATATGCGTTAACACATATGTTAATCCATACTTTCTTGAAGATTATTGATAAAGTAATAGGTAGCCGGCCAGTGTCAGCAAAATTGGTTACTGAAACAATTTCAGAACCACCTGCAAAAAAATTGAAAACTTCAAAGTCCGGCCAATACGTGCCCCTTGCCTCTTTAAAAAAAGGTTGGCTTTATCATTTACTTCAGTTTGTTACGATATATGCAAGGTGTATATTTTCATCATTTTTTAGGCCTGAAATTAACAAATAATCCACTGATAATGCCTTCCGTGTACACCTCGCAGAACTGGGGAGAAAGCGATACACCGGAAAAAGAAGAAGAAGTATCCGTGGATGCTTGTTTAGCGAATACACTAAGGCCGCATCAGCGCCAAGGCATTATATTTCTTTACGAATGCATTATGGGCCTAAAAGTGCCCGATTACTTTGGTGCCATTTTGGCTGATGAAATGGGTCTTGGCAAAACATTACAGTGCATTACTGTTATCTGGACATTGTTGAAAAAGGGACCACATGGAAAACCAGTCTTGAAATATGTACTGATAGTAACTCCTAGTAGCCTCTGTAATAATTGGAGCAAAGAATTCAGTCATTGGTTGGGTTTCCATAGGATCTCTCCGTACGTTGTAAATCCGAAAAACAAGCCAAAAGACTTCAGAAAACAATCGAGGAATTCGGTAATGATAATTAGCTACGATATGCTTATAAGGTGTCCAGAAGAAATAGAGTCGATAGAATTTGATTTGATTGTATGTGACGAGGGTCATAGACTAAAAAATAATGATATTAAAGCAGCGAAGGTAACATTATCGATCACGCTTATTCGCAATTGAACATTTAAGTAAGTAATCTATTCTGAAAAGTGTGTGTTTCTTTTTAGATTTTAAGCAACATGAATTGTAAAAAGAAAATCCTCTTGAGCGGGACACCAATGCAAAATGATTTGCAGGAATTCTTCGCATTGATCGACTTTGTAAATCCAGGTATACTAGGTACCAGTTCCAACTTCAAAAGTTATTATGAAAACCCGATTGTGGCATCGCAATGTCCCCATGCACCCGATAGCGTGGTGTCTTTGGGCACGGAAAGGGCCAGCGAATTACAAGAGAAGACAAAATGCTTCATTTTAAGACGCACGCAGGATACAATTAATAAGTATTTGCCGTCTAAGCACGAGTTAGTTGTATTTTGTCGTTTGTCGGACGAACAAAAAGATTTGTATACGCGTGTTACGGACGCGTGGTTTGATAAAACTGTGTCAGCGTCCAAGACAGTGCCCCATTTAACGGTGATAATGATGTTGAAGAAAATTTGTAACCATCCAGACTTGTTTTACAATGAGAAGAACGATTTGCTGGGAAATGATTATAAAAATACAAAAAGAAATGTTTCGAAGAGTACGTATTCTGGGAAGATATCGGTTGTACAAACTTTAATGAGAAATTTAAAGAGAACTAAGGAGAAACTGGTACTGATATCCTATTATACGCAAACACTCGACTTATTCGAGACCATTTGCAATAGTGAAAACCTGAAATTTCTTAGATTAGATGGTAGTACAGCAAGCAGTTCCAGATCAAAAATCGTTCAGCAATTCAATTCGGGAAGCGACGAAACCAGTCAGTGCATATTATAAAACGTTTAATTAAATCCATAGTATATTTTATGTTCCGAAATAATCATTACAGAGGTGTTTTTATTGAGCGCAAAAGCTGGTGGAGTTGGTTTAAACCTTCCCGGGGCATCTAGATTAGTATTGTTTGATTCAGACTGGAATCCGGCGTCCGACTCTCAAGCCATGGCAAGGATTTGGAGAGAAGGCCAAAAAAAGAATGTTTATATACTACGGTTTGAACATATTCGTATAAAACATCTGTTACACATTCTAAATGTACCAACGCATTTTACGCTTTTATAATAAAATGGAACATTTGCAGCTTACTAACGACAGGAACGATCGAAGAGAAGATCTTTCAGAGGCAAGTTAGCAAAGCAAGCCTGAGCGAAACTGTCGTGGATTTGAACAACTTTGCTTCTCTGAAATTGTCCATGAGTGAATTGAAAGTTTGTTGTCCTATACATATTTCTTTAAACTCGTTATGGAATTACTATTCACAAAAGTAATTATTGCAACACTTTCAGGACCTGTTTACGTTGGCGACAGATACAAATTGTTTAACGCACGATCTGATCAAATGTTCTTGCAATGGACACAAGGAAGTAGGAACAAGATCGGAAAAATGTGATAACGAAAACAATCGAGAACATCAGTTAATTCTACAGGACGAAGTAACGCAAACAAATTTAACGATAAATCAGCTTTTAGAGTGGGAACACTATCAACAACCAATTCCAGATAAAATACAACAAGTAAGTACATAATACTACTTCATACTAGATGATGTAATCGATTTCTCTTGATATAACAGCTTTCAATATTCTTGTAGGAACTTATGTTATCAGAAATATCTGATAATATAACATTCTTGTTTAAGAATTCTACTATAAATGAAGCTGCTTAATTGGTATTTATTGTGTAAAAATAATCTTGTACAAAAATTCTTTATAAAAATTTATATAAATTTGTTCGTATGTTATATTTTATATTTTATTTTGAAGGGCAACTTATTTTAAGTTTTACTTTTACGAGACATTACAGTTGATAGGTGATAAATGAAGAGCCACAATATAGATCATGTGCATGGCTTTGAGTAATTGGTTTTAAAGTTCATTCCTCGCAACGTTTAAAAAATGTTTACTTTTACATAATTGCTATTAGGTGATAAAGAACATTCGAATTGTAAATGGAAGTGGTAACAAAAAATTTATTGATACATCGTTGATTCTTTACAATAAATTAAAAGGGAATAAATAACGAATTAAGATACAAACTTTTAAAAAGAATAATCTTAAAAATATATGGTAACACTTCGTGGTTTCTAACGTTTTCCCAGAAGTAGTAAACTACTTCACCAGATCTTTTAAATGTACCTGTTGTATATACTTTATACAATGTTAAGAAATTTACTTTTTGCAGTTGAAACGTTAGTAAACCACATTCATTACAATTTTCAATTGAACAGTTTCACAGAAATTCACAAGTTTACAATATAATTTTTCATAGATTTGATACTAGTTCGAAAGAACTGATCGCATGATTACAGTAGTTCGTCAACGTAACTTCCTGTAAATCGGAGAAAAAATATACATTAAAACAACTTAAAGTTCTTGTAGTGTGAATTAATGATATAAACGATAATACCTATGTATCATCATATAACTAGTATTGCTTTTTCAGTCACCCAATTTACAACTTACAGTAATCACGATATTTTCTCATTTTTAGTAGTACTATTCGAATAGACCTAAAATAAATACTCTGAAGATAGTACTCCTATATATAGTAACACGTCTGTGTTATTTCACTAATGTACATGTCTTTTTCGACTGATATTCACAATTACATTGTTCACCAAAAATTATGAAGTCTGTTGATTTCAAAACTATATTTTGTAACCATAAAATACATGGTTATATTACTGTTTACTAGACAACAGTTCTACAAATTCATTGTTTTCTTTGTAGTAATGTTTGTACATTAAACATAACTTATATAAAATGGAAATATTATAAAA
The DNA here is from genome assembly GCA_028454255.1 of Halictus ligatus. Lineage (NCBI taxonomy): Eukaryota > Metazoa > Arthropoda > Insecta > Hymenoptera > Halictidae > Halictus > Halictus ligatus. Next base: position 18,484,740 of record CM052146.1, read on the forward strand.
ACATATCTAAATGTTTTGTCACGAATGTCTTTCACAAAAGAAAAGTAAAACCAATTATAAATATTACATTTACAATGATAAACTTTGTATGCAGAGATAGACTGGAAGAGTTTTTTCTTTCTAAATAATTAATCTACTAATTTCAAATTAGTCTCACGCGATTTGTATAAACAAATAATCGAACTGTATGCGGATTATGTAGAAGACAGTTTGATATATTCGGATATTAGCTTTCGGCTATGTGCAATAAAATATTTTCGCTTAAAAATACTAATAATTACAAATATTCCTTATGAAATTAAAGACATAGAATGCTACGTTAGCAACTTCGGTATACGAAGAAGGTAATATCAATAAACAGAATTAGCAATGCCATAACCGAGTCAAATTTTTTACTAGTATTGCTTTTTTTTTTCTTGAAGTTTTAAATATTTTTACCTTCTACTGCGTTTCATTTATTTTGTCGCCAAGCGCTAGATTTAAGTAGCGGTAATGTTGGAAGTAATTAATTTAATAAAGAGCAATAAGGTCACAAGGGTAACGCTTAAAACATTGATGTGTTTTGCAGAACTATTATGGCAATACTTTCTCGACGAATTTCTTCATGTCGCTCATTTCCTGCAAGGATAATAATCGTTATCAATAATCACCGATTTCTTTAAAACATTTTCAGCGGTCGATTTATCGTGTATTAACGGACTGTACATAAATCTTCTCACCTCTTCGTAAAACGTATGCATCATTCCTCTGTACGTTTTAAATTCTGTTTGTGTCATGAACTGTTTGAGATAGGAGGCAGTCATTTGTCCCCATCTATATGGTACTATTGGGTCGCAATTGCCATGACATTGTAGCAACGGGGTATTTCTATTTCCTATTGCTTCCTGAAAAGTACAGAATATCCATGTTAGCAAGTAAACGTAATTCCACGCGCTATTGTATCTTCTATTATATTTCATACATACACCAGGGAACTTTTGATGAAGAGGAAGCCAGCATGATAAAGCTACAATACCAGCTAAAGGTTCTGGAAATGTGAGAGCACTATATATAGCTAGAGCACCACCTTGACTGAAACCGGCCAGCACAATGCGCTTTGTAGGTATTCCCGCTGCAACCTCTTGTGCAATTAAAGAGTGCACCATTTCTGCAGCTTTCTTTATGCCCTCTTCGTCTTCAGCTCCACTGGGATCCAGTGTTCGCAAATCGAACCTAAATTTACCGATGCATAAGTCTCAAAAAGTAAAATCATACATGAGAAAACTTCTCAGGACAAAATTGAATTTCTTCTTTTTTGCTTTGTGAAGACATATTTATAACAAGTAAATCATTTCCATTTGAAAAATACTGATGACTACGAAGCCGCATAAATGAATAGCCTTGAGAAAAAATTTGTGGTGCCCATCGACGTGGTATAATTTTGTCCGGAGAAGTTTCTTTTATGCAATATAAAATAAAGCAGATATTTAAGCGATGCCACTTGCTTCGGACATCCCTTAAATCGTAGCTTACTTTATAAATTTATACTGTACACTTACCAAGACGGCATTATGAATCCTGCATTTAATGACACAGGCATTGTGGGCCTAACATAATAGAACCGAATTACGTATGTATTAGAGAAATCTATAGTAGAACTATATTTTTAATGAAGCTATACATACGCAGTAGGACAGATAACTTTAATGTGAGGTAATCGTACTGCGCTCATCGAGCTGGCCCAGCCATGCCTGAAAGTCCGAATGGAAATTAAATCGACGTGTTATGCAAATCGACATCACTGTCACAGCATTGCATAATTCATTAACTTACCCTGTATCACCCAATCCATGGAAAAATATTAGCTGTAACAAGAATACGACGAAAACGTGTTAACAAACGAAACTGCATCCGACAACGTTCTGCTGGTTAAATCTTTCCGCGTATGCGACCAAAAATATTGGTATTGAGATTTTCAATGAACAGTTTCAAACGAGTCGTCTGCTGTATAGGGGTGTTTCAACTTTCGGTGACAATAACAAACGTTGGTCGGGGAGTGAAAGCTAATACAACGTGGCCTCACGTTCCGATAGTTCAAGAACAAAGTTAATGCGACAAGAATAATTGACTTATAATTAATCGAGTGTCGTTTTGCGCTAGATATAACCAAGAAAGATATTTTTGTCCTTACCGTGGCCGTGTGCCTGGCTGTAGCCGGTATCACGACAGGACTCGCCGACGACATTGTTTCTTGTGTTTTTGGACGGACTGTGCAGAAACAGGAGAAATGTACCCAGCTTTCAGAAAAATTCGGAATATTAGAATGGCGGAAGATTCTCTTTGCTACCGCTTAAAATCCCCAAAGCGATCAAACGCGGAATAGACGGAAGTCTTGCGCATGCTTTACAATTTACAAGATTACATACAGTCGGTCTCATAATTGATGGCACATGCTTTAAATCTTCAATCATTTTTTTTTTTTATAAATGCACCAAACCACCTCGCTTTCTGCCAAGCTAGGCGGGTTAGTTTACTGGACGCTATATAATAATGAAAATTTTGGAAATAGCGCGTGTTCAGTCTGAACAAGAAAAGTATTGAGAAGGTCGCTTTTTACAACTTATTTATTATTTGGTCTTTGAACGAGAATTTAAAAAACGTGTTTTGTAGATCCATTTAAGTTATGTGCGTGCCGAAAATTTCGCCGAAATTGATTAAATGGCTTATGAGTTGTAAACGATTAAAAATGGCGAGAACGGCAAAAATAAACTGTAATCTTCACCATTTTGAATCGTTTATAACTCGTAAACCGATTGACTAATTTCGATGAAACTTTCAGCACACACATAATTTGTATGGATCTACAAAAGATACTTTTGAAATGTATCATTCTAATTTAAAATGTATGCCATTGATTATGAGACTGACTGTACAGACTTTCGAACTAAAGTCGAAATTGCTTCACGAACCTGCATGATTGCCCATCATCAATAACTTGAGCGTTAAATACTTTAGTATCGGGAAAAGATCCATGGTAGCGCACTCGAAATGACAATATCGATTAACGACAGATTTAGGAATAGACTGCGTTTAGAAAGTTAATAAAACCATACTCGATATTGACATTTACGCAACGATGCATGTCGGGGAAAGCACATACAAGTACGTGTCTTTCTACGAGACAATGCAATTTACGTTCTACGTGCTTCTCCAAAATTGAATAATTGTTCCCGAAACTTTCCGAAATCTTTGAACTTGCGTAGACCTGATTCGTATAGCTGGCTCTGAACGATAGTATACATATTTATTAAATATTCAACTGTGAAGTGTCGTTCAATGTACAATCATCTTGGAAATGGGTTAAATAGTCATCTATATTAATGCTTTTAATCATTTTCTTTCCAATAACAATGCCGCAAGAAAGTGCGTATTGTATATAAATTCTATTGCTTGGGATAACTTCTACGTTAATGATTGAAACTGTTATTGCTATTGGGGAGTTGATTAAGAGTTTAAGAAGATAGCTGATTTTCGAAAGACCGTTGATTAACCGATAACGCTGTTTTATCTGAAATGGAACGGGATACGCTATTTTCGTATTTCAATTAAAATAAGTGTAGGACGGAAATGCAGAGGAACCCCATCGTGCAACGCTTCGACCAATCAGAGGCAAGCAAGTATTCAGTCGAGTTTGCGATGTTGTGTCAGAGAGGAAATGAGAGTGGTCTTTTTAGCCTGGAACAGAACCTACATAAACTTTTCAGCCTGGAACAGAACCTGCATCAACTTTTCAGCCTGGAACAGAACCTGCATCAACTTTTCAGCCTAGAACAGGACCTGCATAATCTTTCTAGCCTGGAACAGAACCTGCATCAACTTTTCAGCCTGGAACAGAACCTGCATAATCTTTTTAGCCTGTATTAGAAGCTGCATCATCTTTTAGGCTGGATCAGAGCCTACATAAAAGAGCCTCTTTCAACGTGGAAGCAGCATCCACTCTGACATTATTAGGAATCCGCTGCTAATGATGTAGGTAAGATGATGCAGATTCTGGTCCAGGCTAAAAAGATGCTGCAGGTTCTGGTACAGGCTAAAAATTAGACTAAAGGGCAGCACTATACCGAGGACACTAAAATCAGTGGTGAAAATTTGTACCGATATTTCTCTTCGTAAAAAAATCTAGGAAATTTTACGGTCTTCTTTCAGAACTGCGTTGGCAAGCCTAGATTAAAATTCATAAACGATACATACATACGCAAGCATGTGTGTACATTGTTTGACACGTATCGTGAGTTGAAATTATACGTATACAATTACATTTGTAAATGTAAATAAAGTTGATCATCAATTGATAGTGATTAGATTACAAATTACTGACAGCAATTTTGCGAACGTGTCGCCATACGTATGATAATTTTGCGTGTGTGTTTATATACGTGTATGTGTTCGTGTAAACTCGACGAGTTCTTTCACCAGTGCTGTATTTACCGGCACGTGCAATGCATGGATTGGCTATCGATGTTATTTGATTCTCCTTCGTTAATATAATTTTTATTGCAAACTTAAAGGTATGTAAGATTATTTGAAGTAACTTTTTTTTCACATTGTTATTAACAACATCATTATTAACATCTGGAACTGTGTAAAATTAGTACCATATCCAGTCGTTTTCGTTGATTGTAAATTTAAGCCAGTTGCTTCGTTCCATTTGTTGTTCTAACAAACGATTTGACCAATTGTTGAATTATTCTAGCAATTAGACTTGAAAAAGAACGATATTAACCTTACCATAAATTGATATTATATTGCAGACGCGTTTGACGTGTCGTTTGTTCGTTTGGACGCGTAACCAGTATACCGTCACATATCGGTAATTTTTTTGCATCGTTGAAAAATCTGTTCAATTAAATCCATCGAAGTATAACGAGACTTTTACGTAAAATTGATTCTCGATAGTTACGATTTTATCGGTCGAATATCTCTTCGTTTTTATTCCTGACATACGTGGCATTGTTATTAACAATATTCATACTGTTTACAGATGTGGTCAAATATAATTCTTTGTCTGCTGCTTTTGTGTACAACGCATCTCGAAGCAGATAAAAAGGTCAATAAATATGTGACCACTTTAATAGATGCAAAGTGGAAGGAAACACCATTGATGCTCGAAGCTGCCGAGTATCTGAACGATGAAAATCCAAATTATTTTTGGAAATTCGTGGATACATTCGCCACCAGTGACTTTAGGAATGGTAATTTCGATCTATCTTATATTATAATTATTCTTCGTGTTGTTATACTCTTTAATTTTCTATTGCAGTTACAGAAAGAGATAATTATAATAACATTATTGAATTTGCTGAAAAGTTTTTATCCTCGTCAGAGGTAGCACTACTTAAGTTAGGATTATCTTTACGTATTTATTCTGCACGAGTCGAAATGTTCACTCAAATGGCTCAAAATAAAAACATTTCCAAGTTTGACTGTTATAATGTAGTGGACATTGGTGGAACATTCACGTGTTCTATAGAAGAATTAGATGAATTACTTAACCGGGTATGAAATAAATTGGTATTCGATAAAAATATGTATATATTGTCTAAAGATTTACACGTTCTGTAGGAGACATGGGTGAACCCTGATACTTATAGCGTAGATCATAGCTATCGTACGTCTCAACAGTCTGATAAAGTTGTTATATTGTATGGACAAGTTGGAACTCCAAATTTTGCTGGTTTCCATGAAAAGTTGAAACACCTTGCAGACACCAAAGGGTTCAATTACATTTTACGGCATCATTTAAAGGTATCATCGATAGATAATAGTAATCGATCCAATGTATCTGGATTATTTAGATGTTCTTTCTTGCATAATTTTCATAGGATAGGGCAAATGAGAATGTACGTTTATCGGGATATGGTGTGGAGTTGCAAATGAAGTCTACAGAATATAAAGCTACGGATGATTCGGACATTAAAGATAACGCTGACAAAGATTCTGACACATCTGGCGACAGTACAGAGGAGATAGACGGAATCAATTTTGTGACTCTAAAGTAAGGTGGTTACGTATTTGATCTATATCATTTACAAATTCTACTAACAAGAGATTATATCGGAAACACCAGTTTCGGTAGGACATGTACAGCTATAATCTTTCTAGGAATTTGTACCCTGATAAGCAAGCAGAATTGGATAAATTGCAGACTCATTTACTGGAAACTAGTCACGAAATCGGTGCTTTGAAAGTATGGCAATTTCAGGAACTAAGTCACCAGGCAGCCGAAAGAATAATGAACTCCCCCATGAGCGAAGCTATTAATGTCCTGACCGATATTTCCCAAAACTTTCCCATGCAAGTAAATATATCTCTACAAACTTGACAAGCCAGGTTCCGTTCCGTTTGAACAGGTGAACACCGATATTTGTTCTTCTTCCGCCAACAGGCAAAATCCTTGATTAGAACGAAAGTGAACAACGAAATGAAAAAGGAGATGAAAGTGAATCAAGCAATTTTTTCCTCGAATTTGAACATTCAACCCACGGATACTACGCTTTTCGTGAATGGGTTGTTCTTCGACTTGGATGCAGTGGATGTTCTCAGTCTTCTGGAGTCGCTGAGAAGCGAGCTCAGATTAATGGAGTCCCTTCGTAAAATCGGTACGATGGATCCTTTATCGGAAACGCGTCGTCGCATTACATAATTACTAAACCTTTCGAATGTTTCATTGATAGGATTCAGCAATACGAAGATGAGCAAATTACTGTCGCTGGATTTATCTACGAATATGGAGGAGCAAGAGTTCGCGATGGATATAAGAGATTCTGCTGTAATTTGGGTAAACGATATCGAACAGGATTTAACGTACGCGAGGTGGTCGGCATCGTTAACAGAAATACTGAGACCAACTTTCCCGGGGATGATGCGGAACATTCGAAGGAATTTATACAATTTGGTTTGTAGATACATGGAAAAAAATTCTACGTACTATCGCACGGGATTTCACGTGATTTTTGCTACAGGTCTTGATCGTCGATCCGTTGAGTGCGGAGTCTTTTCCTTTAATATCCGCCGCACAGTCTCTGTTTATGCATGCCGCTCCGTTGCGAGTGGGATTCGTATTTGTAACAAATTATGACACTTCGGTGAATGGTTTAACGGATGCTAGCGTCGCTCTGAACAATGCGTACCATTATTTTGCCGAGGTCAAAGGATCGGTACAGGCCCTCCAATTTCTAGTAAATGTAAGATCTTTCTTTCTTGTGCTCCGATCACCGGTTTTCGTTACAAACGGATACTGTCACGTAACGTTTCGTTCTAGATGGGAAATCACATCGGGCCAAACGGAGCAGACCTGGACGACGTAAAGAAAGCCATAAAAGCTCAGGACTCGTCGGCTAATATCAACTATATTCTCGGTGAGGAATCCGAGTACGACGTGGGCCGTCACTTGGCCAGTGATTTCGTGAAGCGATCCGGCTTTAACAAATTCCCGCAAGCTTTAATGAACGGCGTGCCGTTGGTCGTCGAGCAACTGAACGCCGAATCGTTCAAAGAAGCCATTCTCTCTGCGATCATGACGCAAACACTGGCGTTACAGAAAGCAGTGTATCGGGGCGAAATATCCGAAGGAGACGATGTCGTTGATTACATTATGAACCAACCGAATGTTATGCCGCGGTACGATATCTTCGATCAAAATGGTTTTGCAATACCTGTTGGCTGATTCTTATACATTTTGTCATTCTAAAAGCAAATCCGAAAGCAGAATTGCTCTATCACGCAACGTTTTCGAGAAATATTGGTTTTTGTAAAAATGCATTTCTGTATAGTAAATTCCTGCTAGATAAAGGATTTTTCGCGTAAATACAAAAATAGAGCGTACAAAGTACCGCGTCGGCACATTTCCAAACTTTAACAACCGTTTACAACTATTAGGAAGTACATAAAAATATAATTGGCTATATGGATATGTAGAGGAGAGTCCCTTCTATCTCTTAACTCAAACTTGAACTTTCTCGCGTGTTTAGTTTTTGCGTAACACATCATTTCTTATCAAAATCATGCATTTATACAAAAACCAATATTTTGCTTTTGGATTTGGTTTTAGAGCGGCAAAATGTATAGGAATCAGCCAACAGATATTGCAAAACTCGAAAAAAGTTTTATCTTGTTGGACAGTTGGATAATTTGTCCGATAATAAGTTGTGTTTAACGATGTTGTAGCCTGAACGAGCGAATTTTGAAAACAGAGAAGCATACGTGGTTGAACTTGATCGGAACTACACCCAGCGATCAAGACTACGCCAAGTGGACTTCCGAGGACTTTTCGACGTGGTTGATGAGCAGGCTGCATTATGTTTACGTGCCACGTCGCACTAGCGTACACCATATGTACAGCTTTTGGGTGGTAGCAGACTTGAGAAGTCCGGCAGGCAGAGTATTGTTACGCGAAGCTTTGGACTACATAGTGAGCGATGCGTATTTGCATAAAGATTCGCACGTAGCCGTAGAAGTTTTAATCAATCAATTGTTCGTTGTAATCCATTAGGAATCCAACGTCGACGTCAGAGTCAGCGTGATCGTTAACCCTACGACCAACGAGAACGACAACCATCAGAGCATCGAGACCGATATCAATCAAGTAGTGTTGGCCGCTTTGAACAGTTTGCCAATGGAGAAGGCCAAGCGTTTCATTCGTCGCGTGATCCAGGAAAACGTGGCTGGCGACATTGCTAACGGAGATTTCCAAATAGAGGTGAGAACAGAGACAATAAATGTCTCCTTACATTAATGTTGAACTACTACAAAACACATGAAATGAAAACTAGGAGGAAGCTGTGAAGGAACAGTTGAAGACGCAAGTCGACCTGCCCGCTATCCACCGACAATACGTTAAAGCTGTATTGAACATGGAAGAAGGCGTCCGAGGAATTGTGTGCAACGGAAAACTTGTCGGACCGTTCGATCACGATGAGGAATTCACGAGCGAAGATTTCTCTTTGTTGGAAAGATTCAGCCATTCCAGTTACGGCGAGAAACTATTTAAAAAATTGATCAAAGAACAGTTGCTCGAAGACGACGAATATGGTACGTGATAATTGAGCTCGTTAGCGGATACGCGAACACGCGTTCTCGACAATTAATCGCTCGCGCTTTTCTCCGCCGCAGAGAAGAACGAAGTCACGGGCGACATGATTATGAAAATCACGTCGTTGTTGGTGTCGCACCCTCAGACACGTACTCGATTCGATGTACCATTCCACGGTGACGATCACAGGTGAGTTCTGCTGCGCCTACCTCAGCTCGTTCCGACAGAAGAATAATTACGACACTAACCACTTACGATATTCAGCTCCATTAAGATCCCAGCAGCGAACAAAGACCAAGTGGCGTTCACTTTGGTCGCCATCGTGGATCCTGTGTCCCGCGGCGCTCAAAAGTTGGGTCCCATATTGAAGACTCTACAGCAGTCTCTCAACTGCAATATCAAAGTTTTCCTGAACTGTTTAGATAAGAACAGCGACATGCCGTTGAAAAGGTAAGAAATCAGTTGACCACTCGACGTTCGACTGCTCTGAAGCGCACTACGGTACAACTCAATGTCCGGATAATGATTTAAATAATTTTAGAGCACATTTTGGGTTTTATATACATAGGTAACGCGACGGTATCTTGGACAATGATGAGTTTTGGCTATTGTGTAGGCTGCCAGCTGTGGGTTTTATTATTTTATGGTTGGGACGCACGTGTTCGCCAACTGATTGTAGTAAAACCATTTCTGGGGTCCTAGCCGGAAGTCTGTTTCGGATTTTCCGAGTGAACAAAGTCTTTCTTCTTCTTCCCGGTTGTTCTCCATTTACTTGACCTGGCATCTTTGTTATTTTAGTTTCTATCGGTTCGTATTCGAGCCGCAATTACAATTTCACGCGGACGGTCGCATCAACGGAGCAATGGCGAAGTTCACGAAGTTGCCCACCTCCTCTTTGCTGACGCAGAATATCCACTCGCCCGAGAACTGGTTGGTAGAAGTGGTCAGAAGCGTTTACGATTTGGACAATATTAAATTGGACAACGTCGCGATGGGAGTACACAGGTAAACGTCGCATCTATTAGACCAGTGATGAGCAACATGCGGCCCGCGGGCCTTTATCCACGATTTGCGATACATTGTTGTTGCTTCTCGGCTATGTTTTCGCTGAACTGCGCCAGGAAACACATTCGTCCATCGAACACCAGGAAACACATAAACCATCGCGAGTTTAAAGAATTTTTGAAAGATATGGAAAGCGAATATGGCGATATTCTGTTTAACACTAAAGTTCGTTGGTTAAGTCGTGGTACAATGCTTGCCAGAGTCTTAAAATAATAAATTCATTAAAGAGAATTAAGAGACCGTAGCGAATAGACCGAAATTGTAACTGGCGACGCAACAAAGTATTTAATGTTTAATGACAGCAGTCTGCCAGTTGCTCATCACTGTATTAGACTGTTACGCGAGTCCTGTGGTTAGATTCAAACGTTATCTTGAATTGTTGTAGCGAGCTGGAATTGGAGCATCTATTGCTGGAAGGACACTGTTTCGAAGCGGTCATGGGAAATCCTCCTCGAGGATTACAATTCACTTTGGGCACGGAGAGGCAACCGTTAATGGTAGACACCATAGTCATGGCTAACCTGGGATACTTTCAACTGAAAGCGAATCCTGGCGAATGGTTATTGCGGCTTCGACAAGGCCGGTCGGCTGAAATCTACGATTTCACCAGCGTCGGCGGCCAAGACGTTATACAGAACGGGAACGACGTTAAAGTCGTGATAAGCTCGTTGAGAAGCCACGTGTTGAAGGTTAAAGTGTCCAAAAAGCCGGACAAGGTTGCCATGGACCTGTTGTCGGAGGACGACAAGAATTCCGGATTTTGGAATTCCATTTCGAGGTACGCGACACTCTCTTGCCCCACCCGATCTATCTCGAGTGATCTCGCTTAGAGTTTGTCGATCATCCTAGCCTTAAATCGTTTGAACGATTCAGTTTGCCCTCGAACCTTAACTTTCACTTGTTCTCTGTTTTTTAGCTTTTCCAAATTTTGGTAAGCTTCTCACGTTTACATAAATTGCGTTTCGCACAGCATACTCTCTTACTCTTAAATGTTGTCTAGCACACGTTCTCGAACGACAACGTTTAACTTCCGCTTACCGAACGCGATCTCTTTCCTTCTCGTTCAATCGATTTCGTTTGAACCAGGCCGTTCACGGCGAACGAGGAGACCGACGAGGAGGACGAGAAGTTGAACATCTTCTCCCTGGCGTCCGGTCACCTGTACGAAAGGTTTCTGAAGATCATGATGCTGAGCGTTATAAAGCACACCAAGACTCCCGTGAAATTCTGGTTTCTGAAGAATTATCTTTCGCCGACGCTGAAAGTGAGGGAAAATTCGCCGACAGTGCGTTATACAGTGTGCCCGAGAATCCATCGAAATGCGTGTACTGCTTTCAGGATTTCTTGCCGTACATGGCGAAAGAGTATGGTTTCGAGTACGAGCTGGTACAATACAAGTGGCCCCGTTGGCTTCATCAGCAGACCGAGAAGCAGAGAACGATTTGGGGTTACAAGATCCTGTTCCTGGACGTGCTCTTCCCGTTGAGCGTGAAGAAGATCATATTCGTCGACGCCGATCAGGTATAGAAAGAACAAAAAGGCTCGACGATACTGTCAGAGTAATACTAATTTTTCCGATTGATTAGGTTGTGAGAGCGGACCTGAAGGAACTGGCGACGATGGATCTGGGAGGGGCGCCGTACGCGTACACTCCGTTCTGCGACAGCAGGACGGAAATGGACGGGTTCAGGTTCTGGAAGCAGGGGTATTGGCGGAATTATTTGCAAGGTCGCGCTTATCACATCAGCGCGTTGTACGTGGTGCACTTGAAACGGTTCCGACGTATCGCCGCCGGCGACAGATTGAGGGGACAGTACCAAGCTCTGAGTCAGGATCCTAACAGCTTGGCCAATCTAGATCAAGTTTGTATTTCACGGTAACGACGTCCTCGTCTCGCTTAACGGTTCGTTTAACCGGACCCTCCCCCCCGTTCCAGGATCTTCCCAACTACATGATTCATCAGGTCAGCATAAAAACGCTGCCGCAGGAGTGGCTGTGGTGCGAGACTTGGTGCAGCGACGCGTCCAAGAAGTACGCGAAAACTATAGATCTGGTAAACGCAAACATTTCGTATCGAGAATTTCCTTCCGCTCTGTTGGAAGGTAAGAGACGCGTTTAGCGTGGCGCGATGCTGATCCGCGATATTTTTCAACGACAGTGCAACAATCCGATGACGAAGGAAGCCAAGCTGCAAGCCGCCATACGCATTCTGCCGGAATGGGTGGGATACGACGAAGAGATAAAGGCCTTGCAACAGAAAGTCGAGAACCAAAATAGACAAACGGAGAAGGAGGAGCACGGTACATATGCACGCGATCGTGTTCTTTTCGGTACAGTAAACCCTGCTATAACACGCAGCAAAATTTCATTTAGCTTGATCCGAGTTTCTTTATAACGCGGCACGAATGATCGTGCTTATAGGAGAGTTGACTGTACGTCGTTGATTTAAAAAAGAAAGAAAGAAAATCATGGTTCTCCGTGCGTTTCAGAAATTTTCGAGGATGAGTCTGCGGAGAACGCGAAACACGAGGAGCTGTGAGAACGACGTTGGGCGCGCAACGCTCGTGAGAATAATATTGCCGTAGGGCAATAAGGTAATTGAACGTTGTTACGAAAGTTTCGCCGGCATTGGAAAGCGCGTGGTGTCTGCGACCGATTTTGTTTCCTCAATGCTGAACAGAACCGGCGGAACCAATTCCATTCGTAGTCGCTGCGATCGATCGTATAGTATAGTTTACTGCACCGTCGAGACCGAAATCCGTTGGAAGGATACGGGAACGGGAACGAATATCGAAAACAAAACAGCATCGATCGGCGGTTCGGTCGCGGACACGGGGATCCGCGCTCGTAAGGAGAGCGCGATTGTGATCTTGTATCGTCTACTTCATAGTTGTAAGAAATAAACACGTAACGTTTCTAACTGGTTTTCGCAAATACTCATTCCTTCGACGAACGGGCGCCCGACACGATGGCAATATTGATAGAAAGGGAATATATACGGGGAACCTAAATACCAATGGTCGCGCGCCTGTTCGTCGCGAGCGTACTGAAAATTACAACCGTCCGCTCCGCCGGCAGGAGGAACGGTCCCCCGAGATCAAAGACGGCGCAGTTTCGGTGTCGTTAAACTAGCTTAGATTTCGCGGTAATAGATACCGAGAGTGTTCAGTTCGCCGCTAATGATATCTCTCGCCGATCCGATCGGAAAGCACGTTGATCGAGTCGAGCGATCCATCGCGCGATAGACCGTTTTCTTAGATACGGCCGGGATTGTTCGTAGAATATCAGAGGAACCCGCAACGACACGCAACGCATCGCGACGATGAACGAAGCAGCTCCAGGCGATCGACCACCGTACGTAGCTTCATCAATTACAGTAATTTCGGTGCGGTTTGCAATTTAACCAGATACGAGGTTCCCGAGGGATAGAATGGATAGAACGTTCTTCCATGTTTACGTTTCGAATCGAGTTTCGACGATTACGAAGACGGAAGAGTGTCGATTCGGTAGCGAAAAAAAAAAAAATTCGGTGATCGATGTCCTCGCGTTCTTTTTTTTTTGTTTGCGCGTGTGTATCTAATACCGTACGGCCCTGCCGTAAATATCTGTACACGTTGTTAGGTATTAAGCGGGATTAAGACGACGCGGATGCAATATACTTTTCGTTCCTGCGGCCGTTATCTCGTCACGTTCGCTGTCTCTTTGCCCCTGACACATTCGGGAGTGATAAAGTCCACGTAAATCATTCTCGGACGGGAAAGCAACGATTCGACGCGCACCGATTCGAAACAAAATTCTACACAGATTTCCCAAATATCTAGTTATCTGTCGGCTCTATCGACAAAGCAAGCGTACAAGAGAAAAGACAATTTTCAGCAGTACGATTTCCTTCGTTATCCAACCGTAGTTGTCTTCGGTAACATATTCGAATCACTTCTCCCGAGAATTGAAGATTATTTTGACAGAAAATTATCGAGTGTCTCGTACGTATCGCGGAGTCATTGAGACGCCTACTAATAGGTTTCCGGTGAGCAGCCGAGGCGCCAACGTCTGGCCACGAAGAATTCCATACGAGGAATCCGGCGCGTTAACTGTAGATCTATTTATTTCAGGAGGATGCCTGAAAAGTCAATTGTACCGATTATCTTTGACGGGAAATAAACGCGGTTAGGGACGCTTCGCTCGGCTGGAATTGCATTTCGGGGAGCGGTTATACGATTTTCGATCGCGTTCGATCGAGTTAGCGGATTCGTTTCGGTGTGGTTTCGCGCGATCGAGCCTTCGCCGTGGATCTGTTTATTTCCGGACAATGCCTGGAAAATCAATTGTACTTTGGCGGGAAATAAACGCGGTTACGATTTTACGTTACACGATTTTCGATCGCGTGCAACAGGTCGTGGTCGTCGGACCGAGACAAACGAGAGATCGTACCCGCGTTCGATCGAGTCAGCGGATTCGTTTCGGTGGTTTCGAGGCTTTTCGAACGCGTTATCGGGGGAGCGGTTCGGGACGCGTAGGAAACGAGAGAGAAACCGGAGAATCGGACAACGGGGATCGGAAGCGTGTGCTCGCGAGCTACGGAAGCGATCGTTCGGACGAACGATCGAGGAAACGGAGGAGGTAAGAGAGAAAAGAAAGCAGCGGCCGTTGGGGAGAACCGCTGGAACGGCTTTCGAGGGAACGAGACGGATGACAGTGAACGAGCGCTCGTGTTGACAATGAGAAGCAGTGAGGCGGAGGGAGAGAGGAGTAGATAGCAGGTTCGAAAACTGGCGAGGCAGACAGATAGAGGAAGCGAGCTCGCTCGCACTCGGTCGGAAAAAGGAGGAGGGTGAAGCCGGGCCCGATGGGGTTCGGGAGGGGCTGGTTGCCGATCGGGGAATAACGGGAGAGGTATCAACTCGGTGAATCGGGAATGGACGAGGGAGAGCCGGGCAACGGAGCGAGAAGGTGAGAGAGTAACAGAGAGCCCGTAGGTGGTGGGGGAAACTCATCGAGAGTTAAGTTATCTGGTAAAACAAACCGACTAGAGACTGGACAAGAGAGGATTTTCTACTAAAAGACGGACGGCATGAGGTGGCAGGAGGGTTTTCTTGTTTATGTAACTAGTGACGCTCGCGTACAGTCCATCCGCGTCTGTTGGTCGCTGGACGACCGGGGGACCTAACGGCTCTCGAAATCGTTCTCTCGGCCGACTTCGTTGTTCGTTCTAGCGTCGCGACGCGTCGCGTCCCCCTCCTCCTCGGGGCCGTCTTTTCGTATTTCGTATTCGTGTTAGCGTTCGCGCCCGAGCTCTCTCTCTCGCCCGGTGGCCAAGCTCGGCTTTCGTCTACCTCGGTTTTCTCTCCCATATTTTCGTTTCGCCGATCGATCGATCGTCCGCGTCGGTCGCCCCGTCGAATCGATCGCCCGTGGGCGAACCTCGCGATCTAAGGAGACTGCGTGCCACTGCGCATCGAACCGAGGGAACATGGACGACGAGAAGATCAAGCTGTGAGTTCGAACAATACAACCTTCCGGATCGGTTTCGGCGTCGATCCCGTCCCTCGATCGAACATACCACCCATCCCCTCCTTCTCCCCCACCATAGTACACCGGAACAAGGAGCTACGAGCTGGCACGGTTCGCGATTTTCACCAGGAAAATGCCTGACCGAGACGCAGAAGGATTTCGCGCGATCTTTATACCGTATTACCTTATGTTCTTTCCACTTTAACGATCTCAACCGGTCGTGAATCACGGTATCGCTTCGGTAACGCTGTCACCTGCTTCGCATTCCGGCGACCGATAGGTATAGCTCGCGGTGGACGCGCTAAATCATTTTCAACGTTCACGATCCTTTCGCTGTCCGTAGACGAATATAGTAAACTGTACGCGTTACGAACACGGTAACAGGGTACAGGATGACTGTGATCCGTGACAGTTATCCAGTACTGCACAGTAAATTCTCGTTACGAGTCAGCCACGCCGTTCCTTCGACTGACTCTTAGACGAAAACCGAGGCTCTCGCCGAGCGTCGCGTTTCAAATACACAGGCCACGCGCTGGAAACCTAAGAGTCATGGTCCGTCTGCGAGTCATAAAGAAACCTATGACCACTAAGCGCTAGTGACAAGAGACTGAGAAAGTGTCTCTTTCTCCGACACAATGTTGCACGGAGAAACGGACAGCGACGAAACTTCATTATTTTTCCTTATTTTTTTTTTTTTGTGAAACTTTTATCGACATATCCGTGGCATTTTGTTGATTAAAACGAAACGAAGTGTGATATAATTCCGACGATATTTACTTGTGCAACGAGCGATGAGAGTTTCGAACGCAGAGAAGGACAGATTATGGGAGAAAGACTTTTTTTTTAATAGAAAAAAATTAAAAATTTAATTTAATTTTAAAAAATTTCTTTATTATTGATTATTTTTTGATGAGACTTTCTCCAACATATTTGTGGCATTATTCTGATTATGGTATTAATGATACCAAACGCGATATAATTCGGATCACAATTTACACTAATTTTCCGTTAACACTAGGTTTACGGGACTCGTGAAAACGACGGGTTCTAATATTTTTAAGTTACGATTATTGACGTTGTGAAGATCCATCTACCTGGAATTACTCGACAAACTTATTTCCTTAATTGCTTACAAAATGGCTGAAAACTTGGATAGACACATTCTTATTTTTACAAAGTAATGTAAAATACTCGCTTTTAATGCTCCTTGTTATAGGAAGACTTCCATCGTTCGTTACGCAAGTAAGTATCGTCGGAATTATATCATATTCGGTTTCGTTTTGAGAAATACCACGAATATGTTAGTGAAAGTTGCATAAAGAAAATAGCGGAAGAATAAAGAAGTTTCGTGATTGAATTGGTATTGGTCTGACACCGATACAGCCGACAATGTTGTGGCCGTGACGGTTCTCGAGGTGGTGTGGGTTGTTCCGGTGACTGTAAATTGCAATGTTGGTACTGACTCGTAACGAGAATTCACTGTAGTTTTCTCTTTAACTGCAGTAGGAGGCCGCGACACCGATCGGCACATATTAAGCTCAGAAAAACCGGTTCCTGCTTCTCGTATTGGTCGACTGTATTTTACGAAAATAAACAATTCGACGACGCTTTAACTCCGGACGTTGAACGGAACACAAGGCTCGTGTTAGGTACAAACAAACAGGGGGTCGACGTTCCCTTTGTCTCGACCGCCCAAACATTTGTCGTACGGGCCATAGATTCTTTTTTACTTGACAAATCGGAAAAAAGCTGTCTCGACAAGGACGCTAGACTTTGATAAGAAAGCAGTTAGAAGCAACTCGTGTGATCGGGTGCAGTGCGTAAAATGCGTGGGTACGTGAAGATAAGAAAGCATTTGTCGCTCTATCCGTGTGACGTCTGCTTGAAACTGAAATTTTTCACGTCAATTTTAAAATTACTTTCTCGAGTTTCCAGTAACGTCTAGTATGACCGCGATCTTTCCATCGAGGAGGCGTTTCATTGGCACCTGCGCAGCGCGAATTGCAGCAATTAATCTTCCCCGTGGCGTGCGTAATTTTATTTGATAATTAACCAGTACTCGTATCGTTTTTCTGCTACTCGTGTTCTTCCGTCGAGCGAAACCCTGTCGTTATTATCGAATCGAGGGTAGCGGAACGCGAGGCAAGCAACAGGATCATTCGCAGGGAACACGGGCAGGATCGAGTTGCAATCTACGATTGTTGTTGATGCGGTTCGGCTCGCGATTAGACAACAATTACTCGTGTTCACCGATGCTTGCTCGATCGGCGATACGCGTAGCCGAGCACCAGGAAAATTATTCAGTTTGCACGAGTCGCTTTTCGTGAAACTTGCGCGAGACACAGTTCTTCGAGGAATATTTTCTTTATTATATATTTTCTTTATTGGTCGTCGAACGGGTGAAAACAGCCCCCAAAGTTGAGGGTTAAAACCACACTTTATGAGATATCTCGAAGTCAGAAGATTCCATTTCCCCGTAAATACGAGTGTACGCTCATTGAACCAAAATAGATGACACGTATTTTTGATTTCTTCGCCGTTCAACGGTGAAATTACTCACCTTGATCGCGTGGATGATAGTAGTTTAAACATCGTCGCGACATGCTAGGGTATAGTTTTTTTTTATGACCAAAGCAACTGGAACTTTTTGAAACTGTGGAACCATCGAATAATCGAAAATTGAAAAGAACTGATAACAAATCCTGCACCCTGAAGTTTGACCTTGCCCTTTTCAGCGAGAACCGAATATTTCCCAGGATTTTGATTCGTCATTCTGGTCAAAACGGTGACGAGTAACATAGTAAACTATCCCCTCCACTTACACAACTATTCAACAATCTATAAGCGCGCGTATTTCTCGTATTCCTTCTGTATTATGGTCAAAGTTATGCAGGACTTAAAAATTACGGCCGACGCTTTTGTAGGACGTAACCTCATGTTGTACTCCCTTGAAAGGGATGATTCTTGGAGTTGTTAGAAGTAATTTGTTCCTTTGCGAAAATGTTCTCCGGGACTTTGTTCAGGAGTTATTAACGAAAAACACGGACCAATCAGAGCGCAGCTACAACGGACGGATTCCGGCTCAGCCAATGCGCACCGATTGCTCCGTGTTTTCCGTTAATAATTCTGCAACGAAGCCGTGGAGAACATTTTCGTATAGGAAAAGGTTGTTTGAAATGACCTTGGGAATCACCCTTCTCAAGGAAATACAACATTTCTGGGACACTCTGTATAATGAAAGAAGTGGGAATCACCCTTCTCAAGGAAATACAATATTTGTGGGACACTCTGTATAATGAAAGAAGTGGGAATTAACCTTCTAAGAAAATAAAATATTTCTGGGACACTCTGTATAATGAAAGAAGTGGGAATCACCCTTCCCAAGGAAATACAATATTTCTAGGACACTCTGTATAATGAAAGAAGTGGGAATCACCCTTCTGAAGAAAATAAAACATTTCTGGGACACTCTGTATAATGAGGAAGATTGTTCCTGATTTCTCAACATTTTTCATTTCTCGAGAAATGAGAACTAAGACTATATTTCCCGCAAATCTCGAGAATTCTTAATAAAATGAAAAAATATTGGGAAACTTTTAATATTTGGAATATCGTTAATAATATTTATCGAAAGGGGAAAAACTTTAACTTAGTGTTTTTTCCTGTTCGATATGTACATAACTTTGAAGACAAGGAAAAACTAGACGCTGAATGTAACCGATAAATTTATTTATTAAAAACCAAACTTTTAAAAAGCGAAACATTACGCTTTTCTTTTGAAATGACTTCTTAAGACGCACAATGCGTCTAATGTAGAATCAGACAATCTACTTCCTTTTTTTTTTTTGTAACAAAATCTAGCCGTAGAAAAATTTCCTTCATTTTCAAAAAGTTGCTGAAGTTTCGGTGTCCTTTTGGGTGTCGCATTACCTCATATCGACAATTATTATAAATTTTCACATTGCGAACATGCGTACGTAAACATTGATATGCTGCCTGTAGATACGCTTATAGGCACGCGATTGATTAGCAATATGCAATTTCAGTTAACTGAAACGAGATTCGCAAGAATCTTCCTAGATTTAAACTTCTCGAGAAATACTGGAATTTGCCTTCGATTAAATGTTTTATGAATGCCACGCGACACGTATGTGGGTGACGGAATTATTCGTGCAGCTTTCAAAATGAACGTTTACTCTGTTTCCACTTTGATTTTGGAGAAGGAATCTGTAACGCAAGGAAAGTTAGACTTTTAGCAGAACATTAGTGGGAGACGCTGTAGCTCCCCGACGAAAACGGGAAAACGGAATCTCGGTGATCGAAAGTCCCGCGGATTCCCGGTCTCGGTCGCGCGGGACTCCTGGAACGCGACTCGCGTTTTCCTGTTTTCGCACTTTCGCGTTTTCTTTCTGGTTGTTTTCGGGCCACCGGTCGGGGCAGGAAGAGAGAAGATATCGGCGTATCAGCGAACGCGAGAGGAAACGCAAAGAGGCGTGTAATTCGTTTCTCTCTTCGCCCCTCCTTCCGTTCGTTTTCATCGGCGACGGATCGCTGCGAATAATTTTGCACACGGACGTATCTCCCGTCGCGCGTGATCGCGTCCGATCGGATCGTTGGATCGCCCTCCGCCGAAAGATTGGAGGCCGATAACGATCGGAGGAGCGGGTCTTTGCACACGGCAGCATTGTCGCTATCTCGGTCGTCGGATAACGAGTTGCGCGGCAGGCATCGATAACGATCGCAGAAACGACAGGCCGACAATAAATTGAGTCACGTAAACGCATTCGCGAGATTCCGTAGGCTCGTATCTCACGGTTGCGGTGCCCGATTCGTGACGATCGGCCTCTAATGGTCTTCCGTCTTTCCAAGGACGTTGTCCGACGATCCGAGCCGGCCGGGCCGATCGACGACGTCCTTGATCGACTGAAATCCGAAGACGACACGCGATCGATAACCCTTTGAATGTCATTGTCTCCACGCTCGCGAGTGCGATCCTATCGCGATCGCTTTCGCCGTGCTCGTCTTCTCGCGTTCGCATTGTTTCGAGGATATTTAGTCGAACGCGCGATGAGGAGACCTCAGCCTCGCGAGGAACGAGCAGGGGACTCGGAAATTTCGATTCAGCGACGGAGAGAACCGGGAACCGGAAGATGCCGCAGCGTCGCTGAACGAGCACACGGGGTGCGATATTTTTGAGAATTTCTTTCCGGATCGAACGCCGCCGGTGTGTTCGCGGAAAGAAACGGAATCGGTACACCGGCTCGATACCCGACAGCGGACAGCGCGCGGATCGATAAATTGATTCGGAATGGTTCGCAGATTTGAAGACAAAGCCGTGTATGGATACGGGACGAGCATTCCGCCGAACAACAACGATCTCGAGGAAAACGGAACGTCGTCCCCGAGGAAGGTGATCTTCTGCGTCCACGGGAAGCTTTCCGGTTGTTGCACGGTGGTGAAAGGCGGCGGTAGCGGACCGATCGAAGAGATGTCAGCCACCGATTACCGAAAACATTCTTCGAGTAAGAACCCGAGAACCGTTTCGAAATTCGGCCGAAACCAATCGAGCATTTCTTCTTCTAATCCGATCCGCGCGTGTTTTACAGTAATACCGGAAGACCATTGCCACCGAGAACGGAACGAGGAGATCGACAAGAAAGCGAGAAAGAAATTGCTGCTTGCCAGCTTGCTATGCGTAATATTTATGATCGCGGAAATCGTAGGTAATATATCGCGAGCAGCCACTATTGCGGGAAAAACTGTATACCGTGTAAGGATCTATAACAGAGAAACGATCGATCCTTTGTTTCAGGTGGAATATTATCGCACAGTTTAGCAATAGCGACGGACGCGGCGCATCTGTTAACCGATTTCGCGTCCTTTATGATCTCTTTGTTCTCCATATGGGTCGCGAGTCGACCGCCAACTAGGAAAATGCCGTTCGGATGGTACAGAGCGGAAGTGAGTATAGTAAACTGATAAGTCCAACAGCAAAATTGTTTTGCGATACCTGTTGGCTGATTCTTGTACACTTTGTCATTCTAAAACCAAATCGGAAAGCAGAATTGCTCTATCGCGCAACGCTTTCGAGAAATATTGGTATTTGTAAAATTGCATGATTTTGATGAGAAATGATGTGATATGCAAAAACTAAACACGCGAGAAAGTTCAAGTTTGAGTCAAGAGATAGAGGGGACACTCCTTTACATATACATATAATCAATTATATTTTTATGTACTTCCTAATAGTTGTAAATGGTTGTTAAAGTTTGAAAATGTGCCGACGCGGGTACTTTGTACGCTCTATTTTTGTATTTATCTGAAAAATCCTTTATCCAGCAGGAATTTATTATACAGGAATGCATTCTACAGACATTTCTGGTAAAGAAACCATTCACGAGAAGTATTTAGTTCCCTTAGTATACGAGAAGATTAGGAAAATAGTCATTGACAGCTTATGCGCGATACGTTCGCGCCAGACGGCCATTGCAGAGTCGCCAGGGCCGTCGCTATGCGTAGTCGACGTTGATACCACTCAAGTATGTCTTTGCTTACTATACTGTAATACTTACTATACTGTAATACTGTATACTTACTATACTGTATGTAATTACATACAGTTTTTTGTCTTTTTGGGTGGTAATCATTACACAAAATTATAAAAATACGAGTTACATTCACATTTCATTGTGGAAGTGCTTAATAAAGAAAATTAACAGCAGCAATGCGGTGACTGGAAAATTTTATTTTCAGTAATTGTTGTCTTATCTTTATAATTGTAATACCAATGGACATTCGAGATTCTTCCGATTAAAATAAGTCCAAACACGATGTAAATGGGACTATTTGTATTGATTTAAGTACATAATTAAGATATAGATTGCTCCATATTGAATCGATAAAACGTCGCGGAAGTGTATAAATCAGCCAGACTGTTTTTGTTATATTTATGACGAAATTATTTGAAAATCAAAACAAGGAATACAATTCCAGCATTAATCTTTCATCAAGATATTTTATCAGCGGAAAAACGTTACAAAGGAAAAGACTTATATGCGATGCTTGCTGATTACTGTTGGACGCTTATTATTGGAAAATGGGATAACAGGAACAAGCATCAAGCAAGGCGGAAACAAACAAAAAGACAAATAAAAAATGTATGTAATTAATCATAGGAAGCGAAGACATAGTTGAGTGGTACCAGCGCGAGCTACAAATAGCGACGGCCCTGGCGAATCGTAAAAGGCTGCAATGGCCGTCTGGCGCGAACGCGACGCGCACAAGCTGCCAATGACTATTTTCCTAATCTTCTCGAATACTAAGGGAACCAAATCCTTCTCGTGAATGGTTTCTTTACCAGAAATGTCTGTAGAATGCATTCCCGCATAGTAAATTCCTGCTAGATAAAGGATTCTTCGCATAAATACAAAAATAGGGCGTACAAACTACCCGCGTCGGCACATTTTCAAACTTTAACAACCATTTACAACTATTAGGAAGTACATAAAAATATAATTAGCTACATGGATATGCAGAGGAGAGTCCCCTCTATCTCTTGACTCAAACTTGAACTTTCTCGCGCGTTTAGTTTTTGCGTAACACATCATTTCTCATCAAAATCATGCATTTGTACAAAAACCAAAATTTTTCGAAAACGTGATGGGGCAATTCTGCTTTCGGATTTGCTTTTAGAATGACAAAGTGTATAAGAATCAGCCAACAGATATTGCAAAACTCGTAAATGGTTTTATTTTGTTGGACGGTGTAATGAACCCCCTTATATCAATTATTTCTCGAGAAATCTAGGATCCCTTAAAAAACGATTCCGTTCCAGGTGATCGGAGCTCTGACCTCGGTTCTATTGATATGGGTGGTCACCGGAATCCTGTTCTATCTGGCGGTAGAGAGGATCGTCCATCAAGATTTCGAATTGGACGCCACCGTGATGTTGATCTCTTCCATCGTTGGTGTCGCGGTAAATTTAGTGTCAGTGATAAGACATAGATAGAATTCTTTTCCTGGGTGTCGTTCGTTCTTGAAATCTACGAGACATTGTCCCGCAGGATGGGCCTGTCGTTGCACCAGCACGGCCACAGCCACGGCCACGTACATCATGAAGAATACGAGAACCAGAAATCGAGCCAACTGGAGAACCTGGAGAACCAAGCGGTCGACCAGGATCGACATGAGCGTGACAAGAGGAACATCAACGTGCGCGCCGCCTTCATCCACGTTCTGGGTGATTTCATTCAGAGCATAGGCGTCTTTATCGCGGCGTTGATCATTTACTTCAAGGTACACGCGGCTTACTATACAGTGGAGAGTAGCTGAATGTAGAGAACTCTAATTTAAGGATACTCGTTGATTAGTACCACTATTTTTTCCTTAATTTTTCTTTCTCAAAATATGCGGTGGTCGAGCCGAAGTTCCGGTCGAAATTAGGCTACTCTCGCCTTCAATAATGCCATGATAACGAGAAGCCAGTCTTTAATCTTGATTTTATACATTTCCAGCCGACTTGGAGAATCGTAGACCCGATTTGTACTTTCCTATTTTCGCTCCTGGTCATATTAACCACGGTTGCCATAATCAAGGACGTGATGAACGTCCTGATGGAAGGAATTCCGAAGGGATTCGATTACTCTCAGGTGGAGAGCACGTTTACGCAGATCAACGGTGTCGTTAAAGTACACAATCTTCGCATCTGGGCACTTTCCTTGGACAAGACTGCGTTGTCCGCGCACGTGGCGATAAGTATGCAATTGCAATCGTATCATCGATCATTAATCATCCGTATATCGATATTTAACGTTTCTCTCTTTTCCGGGTTTAGAGCCAGGCACGAGCCCGCAGGACATACTGCGGATCGCCACAAGGAACATTCACGACAAGTACAAATTCTTCGAAATGACGCTGCAGATTGAGGAGTTCGACGAGAAAATGGAGAACTGCAAACAGTGCAAAGCGTTGCCGCAATGATCGCCTGTGCAATTGAGTTTGCTTGATCACAAACAGCCAATATTGAACAGCATGCACACGCTGTCCTTCACCATAGTACTCGCTATCGTGCTCTCAAGTTCGAACTTATACCTTGAAGCGACTGCTGACCGGAAATGCGTGACGCGAAACGCGTTCGACAGATACGAATCGCACCCTTGGCAAAACGTCCAACCACCCCGACCGTGCCATTTCCGTTCCGTCGTGGTCGTGCCAAACTCCAAACTCATCGCGCACTACTACAGTTATTTATTTTAACGGTGACTCTACGCGGACAGAGTATCGACCAAATGTTCCAGACACGCGAAAATTTCGCTCCGAAAGCGAAGCGATCGTCGCAGAGAAAGGTGGGAAAATATTCAAAGAAAGAAACAAATGAACATTTTCGAAGAAATTGTATTTTGATTTATTCGCAACCTGACACGAAATTCGCTTCAGACTTCCCGAACGAGTTTATTTCTTCGGTTCGAAAGAACCGCCTCTGGTACTATCGATAATATCGCAGTTTTCATATCGAAAGCTGTTTGTGTCGGCAACTTCGCGTCGAACATAATAATAATTGTTTGTTGAAAATTGAAATACCTATTTAGCGGTATTTTTATCTTGAAATTGATTCATATGAACTGTTGCTGGCTCCTTCGAACGTTCTGCTATGAAATAGAATTTTCAAAAGGACCAGTTTTGTAAAGTTTCAGTAATCATAACCGAAATTAGTATTTGAAATCGATAAAGCGTTTTAGGAAACAATATTCTATTGTATTCGCGAGACTGCAGTGACTATATATATAGCTAGTTTTAATTTTAATTCCTACCGCTAACGAAGCTATCAGCAGATTTTAGTTCCAGTTGGTAATGCAGGATGTGACACGAAAATGGTAATGGGGTTGCGTGACCCCACAAACGTGGGGCACGAAAATGCATTGGATGTTAGGTCTATCCTATACCTCGTCTGTGGTGAGTTATAAAGTTATAAAGAATAAACCCCTGTTGTTACAAAGAATCGTTTCTTAGAAGAGAGAAAATTTTCGCATTTACTTTCTGTAGATACAGCAGGAATTCTCAAGGCACTACTACGTATAATTTCACTACTTCTACGTATCATGTAAACGCATAGTTAATGTTACTATTTTAAAATGTAACTTTGTATACATAGCTGTCATAACTGTATCAGAGAAGACACGCTGTACGTAATATGCTCTGCGATTTAATAACTGTGAGGTGGTTGACAAAATATTTGGTATCAAAAGTAATCCCTGTCGAAAATCGCGCGAATTTCAAGGATGGACCAGAAAAAACAGACTTTGTCCAACATTTATGTTACCTTAGTGCAAATGAGGTATCCTAACATTACAACAGCGACAGCTGAAAATATTGAAATCACAATACTCAAAGGGGGAAATCGTATTTCCTTATTGTCTTGGCTTCTGACTGAAATAGACGAAAAAATAGCGGTCGAGTTGCAAAAATTAAAAGGGTCTGACTTAGAAGGTTTTTAATTATACTATTACCAAATAAATAAAGCATGTTTACGATATGTTACCTAGATATTAAAAACAATATTTTTTTATAGATAAATTAGTACAATATTATTCTAAAATTGGGATTTGCAATGACAAGGATGTTTTGCTGGTAAGTGTGTATACAGTTACATCTTCTTGTATGTTTGCTCATTAAAAAAAGAAATGTTTTTCTGTAGGGAAATTGCACACTAGAACAACAACTTCCTACTTTAAACTTATTATTAGATTTTATGAAATTGATGCACAACTGTCAAAACGTTGTTAAATCATCCAACGATGAGGACGTTAAAGTAGAATCTATTGACGATATATTGCAGGTATACAAATCAATCTATAAGATGTAATTTATGAACATAATTATTATATATATATATATTCCATATTAGGTCTTGAAGAGTCATGTCAGTTCAGATAAAATACTGTCAGTTGTTGATCCTAAATTAAATTATTCCAACTCCCTGAAGTATTTTGACGATATACAAAAAGTTTTGGATGAATATCAAAATTCAAGTTCACATTCGGAAGATCATGAAGAACAGAGTATGGAAGAAATTGAATCGCCATTAAAGGTATTAATATATTGTTTTTACTGATTACAGTAAGATAAAATGCAAATTCCGATACAATTGCAGGAAGAGAAAGAAGTGATCTCTGAGAATGATAGGAATGCAACGTTTACTTCAGAGATAATAAAATTGTTGGAGGCTTTTTCACTCGACTCTTTGCCAGTAGCAAAAGAGAAAAGTATAAATACTCTTTATTCCATGAATTCGGACATTCAAGATGTACACTCAAATTTTTTTTCCTTAACGCAGGTAATTTTGCCAAGTATTCATGCATTATCCAATAGGATTGTTTTCATATTAAATGAATTTCATTTCCAGTTTCTAAGAGCAAAAGATGAGATTTGTAATACCGCTATACCGGATGGAATCGAAAAGATTACCACACCGTTAAACAAAGTTATCGAAGATATTCTAATTTCCGCGGAAGCAATCATGAATATACATGTTGATCGTTTATAATATTACCATGTGAATTTTTATTTTTATAAAATAAAATAATTTCTATTCAACTAGCCCAAGGTATTTTACTTCGCCTGAAATGTTGTGTGGAGGTGTTAACAAACTCTGAATATTTCTTTAAAAGTCTTTATAGATGTAATTAGAAATACATTACAGAGGTTTTACGATCTGGGCCGTTCTTTCTTTTCTTTGTAAAGAGCAAGTAAAGAAACATTAGCAACTTTCACAACTTTAAATCGGACTCCTGGAATGTCACCGACGGCATGACCTTTACGTCCAAATCCTGCTACCAAAACTTCATCGTTCTCTTCGATGTTGTTCAAACAACCGTCCCTGGGCACAAAAGCTGTGATCTTTTTACCGTTCTTGATCAGTTGCACCCTCACGCATTTGCGAATAGCAGAATTTGGCTGCTTAGCTTCTACACCGCTACAACAGTAAATTAGTTGCTATCAGTACTCGCGTAGATCACTATATGTATAAATCATTCTGGTATTTAAACGTACACTTTTTCCAAGACAATGCCCTTGGCGTGGGAAGCACCACCGAAAGGATTAGCTTTCCATCTGGTTCCCAAGTGAGCTTTCTTGTAGTCTTTGTCGTTCCAACGTTGATCACGTCTGTGATTGACGTGTTTACGTGCTGTGCGAAGACCACGAGGTTTACCTGCAACGGTTTTAAATAGTTAGGTTATGTTTTAACCGTGTTCGATCATTTCCTTAAATTTATATTTAATCCCGGCACATTGTGTATCTTTAAATGTTGTATCGCATGTTCAAAAACACTGTTTATTGTAAAACAATGAATAAGATACGAATTCATTCTTCATATAAACTAGTATTCACCAGCAACCACGTTATTTTAATGCAATTCGAAATACGCTATTTATAAGTTTGTTGTAGAATTTTTAACAAAATTATAGTTAAATACATTAGAAAGGATTACATCAACTTCACACGTCTTATAATTTGTATTTAATAAATGTAAAAACAATATAATTTCAAGATTGATTACATACCCATCTTGCTCGGTGTTCTGTACAACCGGAAGAGACCTAACCTCCATTAACGGAAGTCTGAAATTATGTATATTCACCACTGCCGCCCCATTTTAAAAAGAGACATGCTGAGGATGTAAAAAGTTACTATATCTGCGCATATTTTAAAATTAATCTCCGGTAATCATTTATGTTTGATATTTTATATTTGACAAAAAGTATTTAATGAATTATAGCATTTTTCAGTTATAATTACTTATTAGTTCTAAGATTACTGTATTAA
This sequence comes from Halictus ligatus, assembly GCA_028454255.1. Classification (NCBI taxonomy): domain Eukaryota; kingdom Metazoa; phylum Arthropoda; class Insecta; order Hymenoptera; family Halictidae; genus Halictus; species Halictus ligatus. Next base: position 18,513,208 of record CM052146.1, read on the forward strand.
TATCGTATTTTATTGAATATCATTAAAATTTATATAGATTTTATTTTAAAATGTATTTTAATTATTAATAAATCTCACATAATCTGAGATGTCTAAACATATTTGTCTCATTATGTATCTTCTATTATTAATATTATAATATATGGGGGTTTCTAATTGAAAAAATGTTCAATATTTCTATCTTCAATGTACTTATATTTACTAGTTATACATTTTACAAAAATATTTAAATGTTACTTAGAACACTAATTTTGTTTTGTACATAAATTATATTTACATCTCCATATTACTCTTGCTCCCGCTCCTGCTCTATCAGTCTAAAAACAAATAGTCGTTAGTATAACAAAAAAGCGATAATAAAAATATTTCTGAAATATACCTTAGTTTCTTTATTGGTTCTACTCCATTCTGTATTTCGGCGCAACCAAATGTTTGACGAACCTAAAAAAAAGAAACGCTCTTATGTAACAGAGAGCAAATATAAAATAATTAATAAATAAGAAAACTTACATTCGTTAGATTCCTGTTTTGGCAAATTGTCGGATCGCACCCACAGTTCTTACACGCCACATTATTCTTTCGACATAAGCAAATACGGGTTGCACACTTCGTTTTACAACCACATTTTAGTTCTCCATCTGATGATCGTTTCAGGATAGTTCGTTCAGATGGGTTAGCCTTTGTTGTATTCTAAACGTAAGTCAGGTATTAAAATAATATCTCTCACGAGGAAAAAACTTTCAGCATTTCCCTTCTACAGTCACGCTGCTTGGAATGAGCAATTCAATTGTTTTCAAAATCGGTAAAACGATTACTAGATAGTATAATTTGTTGATAGCTTGGTTTTATTTCGTAGTTTTTTACTGTTTATCGTGATTTTGTTATCTTGTCATTGACAGACTGGAAAAAGCCTAGTTGTTATTAGTTAATCATCGAAAATAATCCCACTAATGCAGCAGACTTGATGAAATTGTTAACACAGTGAGAATATGCGAAGGGAATGCTATATCTAGTGACGCATGATAACTTGATTTAAATACCCAATGTGGTGACTGCGTCCAATCTGGATCTTTCGCGACATCATCATCGACATCGACCACATAACTGTCGTCCAATTCAGGAAACGTATTTTGATCAATTACTTTGAGAACCCTCGTCTCTCTTTTTTTCTTCGATTTCGATATTTCGTTTTTATTCTTCAGTTCCATTGATGCCTGTAATATAAGAAAGAATTAAAGTTGATAAAAACTGCATTCCATATATTATCATAAACAACATCGATGCAGTATATTAACCGTTTGTTCTAGGCGCTGGCACATTTCTTTATACTGTTCTAACTCTTGTTGCAATTTCGTGTTCTTGTCTTCATCTACTTCCGCAATTTGATTTGTAGTTTTGTTTATTTGTGTGAGTTGTCTGGAGACTCGTCGTTCTTTTTCTTTTGTTTTATACTCCTCCATTTGTGCTTGTAGTACTTCATATTTATCCTAGAATAGTATAAGATTAATAATATATTTAGTTTATTGAATTAAAACTGTACTACATCAAGAACAAACCATAAGATCATTGTAGTCAAACTCTTTTACGCACTGTTGTCGTCTATCCTCTGCAGTTTGTTTAAATAGTATTTTAAGCGCGGTTTTTGCTTCCTCCATCGTATGGAATATTTGCCACCTTGTATTTTTTTTATTTTCTATATAAATTTATGTTGAATGAACTTGCTTAATTTAAATTCGCATTTAATGTAGAAATACATACTCACCTTGATCTGATTCAACTATTTTTTGCTGAAGACCAGTAATTTGAGTATTACGTAACTCTAAAAATTCAGAAAACTCAGTTATCTTCTCTTCATTTTCTGGGACATCACGCAGTTCTTTTAATGTGGCTGCCAACGATGCTCTATCTTGCATTAATTTTTCTAGCGAGAATTCTGCATCCACGGTGCTGATTAATATTTGTATTTCTTGATGCAGCCAGTTTTTAATTTTATCCAAATTATTATTCGTTTTCGCTTTTCTCATGGCTGCCACTTTCTTTTGTAAATCGAGAGCATCCTGAAAGAAGAAATAAATCAATTCAAAATATTCAATGAAATTGTTATTTAGATTCTTACCTTTAATCTTTTGTTAACTGCAGAAGCTTCTACCATTTTTCGTTTGAATACATTCTCCTGTTTAGTATGCCACATTTTCAGGCGTATCACTTCATTGACCTGTTTTCTATTCTGATTCTTCAATCTATTCAGTTCTTTTTCTTTAGTCCCCTTCCATTTTGAAAATTTATCGGATTCGTTTCTCATTTGTTTAATCAGCGTTACTCTAGTGTGCTTTAGCGTTTTCATTTCTTCATACAATTGTTTTATTTCTTCATCCTGTTTCTCTTTAACTTTAACTATTCTGTCTTGCTCTGCGATCTTTCGATTCAATGCTGATATTTTTTTCTCTAACTCTTGGACTTTTTTGTGACGGGATTTCGCCAATCTGCAAATATTAAAAATAAATGTATAAGGTGACTAGATGACACAGTAGTCAGTGAAAAAACCGGGTCTTTTACTTTGAACTTGGGTTATTTGTCTGAACATTTTGCAATGCTTGCAAAAGTTCTTCTCTTTCCGTTTGAAGTGTTTTAATTTCCCGCTCCATTTCTTGGATTTCGTTCGAATAATCAATTAATTCCGAAGAATTTTTTAGGAGTTCACGCATGAGACGTTCCTTAACGGCGAGTTCTTTATTAATGTCTTGTACTTGGTCATTTCTTCCAGCTTGAAGTAAAGTGTGCTCCTCTTGCTTTTCATCGATATTATCCATGCTATCCCGATTTGCAGAATTGATTTGCTCCGTGGGCGTTTCTTCATCGCAGTCTTCCTTAACTGTGTTAGAATCGGAAGATGTCATTCCACAATGTATAAGCACTTCTGATTTTCTCTTGTGATCTATGTCCATATCTATATATCAAAAATTACAATCTTTATTAATGGTACTCCTTCATATAGTAACAACAAAAAAGAACTGACGAATGAAGTCACATTACTTACCAAGAATTTTTAAATATAAAGCTTCTACTTTTGCACGATGTCCAGTGGCTGATTTGGGATTTTGATCGAAGTAATTCAAAATTTCTCTGCATTCTTCTAATATCTTCATTATATCAGCCTGGATTTTTTCTCTGCTTTGTTCAGCCAATTCTGCCCTCTCATGCATAATTACAATTTCAATTAAATTAGCATTTAATTTGTCGGTTAGATCTCTAATCTTTTTTTGCAAGGACTTATTCTTTTCACTCAGTTGTTGATGCTCCAATGGACAGGAGATCCTAATTTCCTGATCTACTAGAGCAAGCTTCAATTCTTGTACCATTTTGTTTAGTCTATTGATTTCTAAAAGTTTCGGATCTTGATTGACCACAGGTTTGTTCTTTATTTTACGTGCCCTATCGGCATATCTCAATGTACTAAGAGTTTCTTCCAAATTATAATCTGCCGGACTCACACATGCTATCATCAGTGTCATGGAATTACCACCAAGAGAGTCCTGTAGCAGTCTTGTGAGTTTACTGTCCCGATATCCGACATAAGACGCAGAGCCTCCTTCTCCTAATTGAGATATAACATTTCCTAATGCCAACAAACCCTTATTTATGTTAACACCTTCTTTGAATCTTTCTCCAGTCGCTTGTGTCTTTTTGCTTCGCTCAGATCCAGCTAAATCTACTAAATGAAACTTAGCTGTTGTTGCTGTGTTAGGATTTCCCCGCTCCTGTTGGTGTATACATATTGTGAATATGGCATGGCTACGGCTGCTTTGGGCATTCATAGCTGTAGCACCAGTTACACGACCTAGAGATCCCTGGGTTAAGCATCGAAGCGTTTCCGATGCATTAGTGACCTCTTTTTCGACTACACCAGAAAGTTTGATATTTTTGCCATCGTCTCTAATATCAACGATCGATTGATGACGCTGTTTATCAGCCAAGAGATCATACAATTGTTCTTGGTAAAGTTCCATAAATGATACTGAAACATTAAAATTCCAATCCTCTTTTAGTTCAATTATTTGAAATATATCGTGCACTGCTCTTGGTATTACACCTGTTTCTTCTGTTTCTACATAATTTGTACCCATTGAATGGGTTTTACCACTTCCTGTTTGGCCGTAAGCTAATATAGTTACATTATATCCTATAACATAACGTAACATATGATTATTTTACATAATTATGTACTAAAATGAATAGATAGACCTAGAAGTACTCGTGCAATCTTACCTTTAAAAATGTTTTCTACCATCCCTTTGATAGCTGTCTCATAAAAGTCTTTTTGATTAACATCAGGAGCAAAAACATGATTGAATGTGAAAGCTTTGTCTGTCTTATTTACAATTATTTGTTGTTCACCTGGAATAACATCTAAACATGTCCGACACCCTTTGTCTATTTCACTTTGTATCAATGGACGAATACGTACAGCAACACGAACTGTGTCTTCAGACATCTGTACATATTATTAAAGCATTTTAAGTACAATGCGTATACATTTGTATACATTAGAAATAAATTACATATACAATCAGGGCTTAAAAGAGTTCTGACATATTGGAATTTATAACATTTCTTTTTATAACTTTTTTCAAAAAGTATTCTTGTATTATAAGTTGCGATGAGAATGGATAAAGAAATACATTTAAAAATTAAAATTTCGACTTTAATAGAACAAATAGAAAGTGTACAAATGAAAGTTGTTCTGTAACAGAATTTGGATGTAACATTTATTTTATAATGTTTATCATTTACTTTATATTGTATAATGAACAATTTTTAATGAACTTTTGAATGTAGACCGAGTCCATTTCAGAAGAAGAGAAGGCTGAAATTAATAAAGGTATTACTATTACTTACTGTTAGTTCGTTTATATAAAAGAAAACAATAACAATACAGAACAAGTATTAAAATTATGTAAAATAAAAGATAAAACTTGTAGCGCCTGTAGCAACTAAATAGTAACGGTTCCAGCCGTCCCAGGCAAATTCAAATTTGTTTATACTATGACATTGGAGAGCAACATAGAGTGGAGTGCTCAGTGTTTCACACGGTAATATTAGAGTGAATGAGAATGCTTACGCCAAGGATTTTAGTGTCCCGGGTATAGTGCTGTCCCCTAGTCTAATTTTTAGCCTGGGCCAGAACCTGCATCACCTTTTTAGCCTAGACTAGAACCTGCATCCATCTTTTTAGCCTGGACCGGAACCTGCATCATCTTACCTGCATCACAGACGGGCCACTTTTGTGGGATCACGTAACCCCATTACCATTTTCGTGTCACATCCTGTATTACCAACTGAAACTAAAATCTGCTGACAACGTCGGCAACTAACACTAGGATATTTCTATTAAAATAAAATGAAAATAGAAACAAAATTTCTTACACAAAATCCCAGCCTGATAAAGAAATGAATAGATATGAACTTTACAATTATTAATTCTTTATGGTAGTGATTACATGCATACAGTGGCTGGAATTATAGTATTCGAACACGCTCTTCATAATAGAATAACTTTTTAAAAATTGAAAGAACATGAAAGAAAATTTTAAAGATTGCAATTTGTCGGAATCGTTGAGAAAATAATAATAGCTGTTTTTTCATCGAAATCCTATTGTAATGACTATTGTAATTAGCCTATCTTGTTTATCATCTAACTCATTAAAAAAACTCGAGTCGTTTGATACAATTTTAAATTTAATTTTAGTCTTTAAATTTTTAATGTAATTCGGAACATTAATGTTGGTCACTGTATTATTGTAAAAAAATAATTAAACTATAATTTTTAGTGTTGCAGATTGAAACATTCAAATAGAAAATTTAAGCTGTTGTCACTCAGTCTTGTAAAAGAGTCTTTGTTGTCAGTTTATTTTGTTTTTCAGGTACAGGAATTATACAATTATTTCAACAAATCGACATGGATTATATTTTATGCTGGTTACATTATAATTCATTGGGAAAGTCAAATGCATAGGAAATCAAATTCCAATGTCTGAAATTGTTTCCACATTATTGCCTTTGGCATGGCACGCTTTACACATTCATACCACAAATTAAGTTACGTAACTCTTGCAATCCAGATGTACACACTTCATATAAATTGTTCTTGTACAATGTGTCAATTAATTTATGTACATATTAAACTACTAATAAGGCGGCGGTTGATGTTGATAATGTTGCGGCGGTTGGCTTAAGTGTCGTTGCAAATGCGTCACTAATTGAGGAGTCGGCTGTTGCCCTCCGGCGTTGCCTTGTTGTTGTTGTTGTTGTTGCGCTTGTTGTTGTTGTGCTTGCTGTTGTTGTTGTTGCATTGCAAGCATCTGTTGCCTCATACGTTGTTGATTGATCACCTGCTGCTACAATTCAAACAATCGCAATTATTTGTAACTTTTTGTACTTTATGCCTTGATTACGGACACGCGTGAATATTTGTTTGTTTACTTTAATCTTAGTCATTTCACCGAAACGTATCCTAAAATTTCTAAAGAACAATGCAAAAAGGAAAGGCTATTACTACATATAGCAGTGCTTTTTTTTTGTAAAACATCGATGTAAATGTCAAGGGCATAAGTTAAAATGTAAAATAAAGACATAACACCATTACTTTTATCTTTGGAGATATATAGTCAGTCCAATAAGCGTCCGTACGCTCTTAAAAATCGCATAACTTTGTCAATATTGGACTATACTACTTGATTTTTTTTTTTTGGTAAGTTAGAACAATTGAATCACTTACTTGTTGGAATTGTTGATTTTGCTGCAGTCCAACATTCGTAGTGCCCACCCCAGTCACCCCAACCGCGCCAGGTTTTCCACTAGTTTGTCTATAAGGTGGAGCTGGTTGATTTTGAACACCGCCTCCCATTGGACCCATTGTGTTCATTGTAACATTCGGAGCCTATTTCAAACGAGAACATTTCCGATATTTACTCAGTTGTTATTCACTACAGATTATGTTCATGTTGTTCAAAACGTACCTGAAGATAAGGCGGCCTAGCAGCTCCAGGTTGCATACGTTGTTGCGGCATATATTCTTGCCCACGTTGCGGTCCCATCATTTGTTGTTGGTTAGAGAACATCATATTCTGCTGTTGATTCATCAAACCTTGTTGTTGCTGTTGCAGTAGTTGCTGCTGCTGTTGCGCCTGTTGAGGTGCTTGTTGTTGCTGCTGCTGCGGCTGTTGCTGCGGAATCATTTGTTGACCTCCGTATCCTGCGTAGTTTTGATTCATTCCTGTTGGAAAAATATAACAGATAGAATAAGTTAATATACCAAGAATATCAAACCTCTAATTAGTTGAGAAGCGAACCTGCTATAAACCACAAATTATGAAAATCAAAATCTTTCTTTATCTTCTTCTAATTTTTGCAAGAAGCGGTTTAAAATTTAGCTTTTCCAAAAAAGAACTCGACTCGTCTCGACCTGTCCTAACCTCTCGCACAGCTCTATATTAATGAATTACCTTGTTGCATTCCAGAGTAAATCCCTTGTTGTTGTGGTTGCTGTTGTTGCGGTTGCTGTGAAGCGAACATTCCTTGTTGCGGGTTCATATTAGGAGCTCCGTGCTGAGCTCTCAGTTGTTGCCTAATGAATTGCTGTCTTTGCATCCCCTGGAAAGCTCCAGGTCCACCGACGGGTGTAGCATTTGGTTGCTGTTGGGAACTCATCAATTGGTTGGACGGCAATCGTAAGCGCAGCATATGAGAAAGCGCTTGTTTCGATTGGTTGTTCATGCCCGGTCTGTCGTATCTCTGTCCGACTGGGGTTGGCGGTAACTGTTGTCCATATCCGTATTGCTGAGCCGGTGCATGAGTTTGCTGATTCGCGTACCACTGCTGCTGATGCTGTGCTGGCTGGCCAGTAAACATGCCAGGTTGTTGGGTGACAGGTACTTGTTGATTTCCAAAGGCCATTTGTTGTAATTGGTTTGGCGCTTGCTGTATAATACATGGAAAGTTATTAGAGAAAACAAAGAGTTGAAACTAGGGACTTAAAACCGGTGTTGCCACTGATAATGCTGTAGCGAAACGTTAGAGTACTGAAATGTACGAATATCGAAACAGATATGCTACATAAACTGAAATAAATAACGATATTTTTTCAGTTTTCCATGTAGCTAGAAGCCTAGTATCACAACATTGCATGTGTAAGATATGTCAACTGTTGTAAATTGTAATGTCGTATTCTTTTCCGCTCGCAAACTTAGTATTGTATACGCTACCATGAACATACTGGTAATTACCGTGGTTTCACACCAATTTTGGTATTTGCTAACATAATATACTAAAATAATACTGGTTTTAAACCTGTGCTTTAAAACATTTTGGAAATTATAATAAAATACCGGTAAACATACGGATATTTTTATATAACGGCATGTCATGCTACTAGTAGAAGTCCCGGATAGAAACATGTTCTAAAATTGAAAATTGAAAGGGAACAATAACATAAAGTAAGTAAATTTAGTGGAGCTATAAACAAAATATTCTTTAACCTAACTTTACCTTTAAAGCTTTCAATATTTTCAAAACTGTTCAAAAGGCGAGAAAACTTAAAAGGAAAATGTACCGAGCAGGATTTAACAAACTGTTAGTTTCTTATTATTATGATACTCTGATAACTTGTAATTTGCCTGTGTAGTTTTACTAAATTGATCATGCAAGTATATTAGTAGTTTAAATATAACTAAAACATTAAAATGTAAATAAACCTGAATTTGTTGTGATACTGGGGCAGTCGGCGTGGCTGGTCCCTTATTCTTTCTGTGTCTCCTGGTCTTCATAGCTTTTCCTTTACCGTTGGTGACAGCGCTACCGATACCGCTGCCACCAACGCCGCTTGCTACTCTTCCAGGAGAATCGATGCTCACGGGCGTATCGGCCTTGCCGGGTTCAGACTCCTTCTTATCTGGTTCTAGATCCTCCGGAGGCAACGGTGGTGGGTCCAAGTAGTGGCTAGGTGGCCTGATTTGGCTGTGAGTGTGGTATCGTAGAAGTTTGTGAGCATTCTGGTACGTTAAAGGTTTACGTTCTAACTTTACTGCTCTGAACCAAGCCCAAGATATTGGTGCTGGATTTTTGTGACCTTCCAGTACTTCCCATGCTGACACTCTTTGCGAATCGCACACTTGGAGACCCTAGCAGATAATAAATCGATATAAGCTCAAATCACAAATGTTTAAATTGTTTTAAATTTATTCGAGCATACCTGTTTTTTATCAATGCTATCGAAGCCAGCTATCTTGTTACCTTTCGTGTCCGTTAATGAACCGACAGGTTCACAGTTAATAACTTCCATCGTCAGTTTTGGCAAAGGTAACAATTGTCTGACGTATCGAATGCTTTGGGAATTTCTGTCGCCCAATTCTTTCTTCAATTTTTTCATTAGATTCTGATAATGCTTCTTATTCTCGTCTTTCTCGGATTGTGAGTCAGATACAAGCGTAGAATGTATCAGAGTTGCCAACATGTCTATGACAGTTGTAAATAACTCAGAATTGTTACTTAAGTCTATAACACCGTAGCTAACTAATTGGACTAACAGAATGGCCCAGTCTGTGGTGACGGTGGTGTTCCTTTGAATGCTGTCGAAAACCCCACCAACGAGACTGAACCTTAACTGAAGCGCATCCTGCAGCACTTCTCTCGTCTTCGGGTCTTCGGTAGCGAAGTTCTTCTCCTCCTTACTGATATTCAGAAATTGCGACAATTGCGAGTGCAACGACATCAACAAGCCTTCTCTTTGATCGTCCTGACCTTTCAGACAAGTGAGAACCAGCGAAAGGAACGGCTGGTGGTTGAAAAGGGACGGCGACTTCGATCTGCCCCTTTCACGGCCGGCTGCTGTTTTCGACCAATTACCGGATTCCAATACTTGGCCGGCCACTTTAAGAACTCTGCCTTGTACAGCGCTCGGCAGTTTCGAGACCAGCGGAGCGACTAACCATATAGATCCAGATCGTTTGTCAGGTTTATTCGACACGGTGTTCAGTTGAAACACGTCGATTGCAGCTTTAGCAACTGTATCCAACCACTGCGAAAGATCATTGGATCCTGGAGGAAACTGTTTGTACATCAGCTGTAGATCGAGCCAGGACATTCTTAGACTCCACTGTTCCAAATTCTCCAAAATATTGGTGATGTGGGTTTTCTGGTCGATAAACGCATCGGTCGAAGTTTCCGGGTAGCAAATCATGTGGAGCAGACTTTGAGCTTGACGAGGGGTCAACATATTGTCTAATAGCATGTCCGGATGACAAAGTTCTTCGGGATTCTGCAAACATCTTTCCAAAACCCATTCCTGGCTGCAAATTTGTCTTAGCACGTGCTGCGCGAAATCTGACAATCCTTTAACGTTTTCCGTGGTTATGCCGGCGCTGCTGCTGGACGACGACATAGCTAAGTCGAGTCCCAAGTCATCACCGCCGCCTAAAATGTCGCTGGTGCCGAGGATATGGCTGATAGATAGTTCGTTTGGTCCGCCTGTACTAACACCAACGCCAACTCCGACGCTGGCTGGTCCACCGGCTTTGTTCGAATGATTCATCGGCACGTCTGGTTTCTTCGGTGGTTGTTTGCCGGCGGTCGCGTCGGCGACTACGAGTATAGCTTTCAGTACTGCTAGAACTGGGCCGACCCTAATGTTGTTGTGAGCAGCTGCTAACAAGTGTCTGTCGCAACTTAATTTGATACTGTAACCCCTAGAGTTTCCATTCGGCAATGGATGAGGGCTTGTGCTCACTGAGTAGAGAGCTGGCTGGGGGCACTCGACCGTTTTAAAAAGTCGCAACAGCAAGTGGCATGTTAAACGTGCTCCAGCCTCGGCTTCCATGTCCGCGTCCCCGCGGCCTTCGTTGCAAGCTTTAACTAGAGACGGCAGCGCTATATGAACGACAAAATCCTCTAACGAAAAGCAGTGTCTTGCTATAAAAATAAAGTTCGATGTTAAAACGATGTCATAATCTTTACTGCGAAGAATGATCGGTGATAAAACATTTACCGATTAGAATCGACGTGAACACAGCAAGCGAATTGTGTATGCTCAAGTCTTGCACGTCAACTTGATTCAGAACGTCGATGTAGAAGGCGGAACTGTTCGACGAGCAACAGAGCGCCATGAGGACTCCGAGCCACTCGGCGTTGAGCGCGTTACAGCAAGCAGTCAATTCGGCGCAAGTGATCGCGATATCGTTCAACTTATCGTTGTCCGTTTCGCTGCAAACCGCAACGATCGCGTTGCAAACGAAACTGTAACGATTCGCTGGCGTCTCGTTCAATTGTCTGGCCCATTGCGGTTCGATCTTTCCGCCGCGTTTCGGGCTGGTGAAAACATCCACCATGAACTGAGAATTGTACACATGGCTCGACGTGGTTGGTTGCAACGTGCTGTAAAGAGCCGTTCGAATCTTCGGATAGGCGTTGCTAAAAGCCTCTACCCCGTGGGGTTTAGTCTTCAGCAACGAACAAGATGAATATAAATCGTAGAGATGCGCCAACACGCATCTCTCGGCGGAGCTACAATCGCTAGGATTGGACACGTGCTTTACAATTTTACACAGCAAGTCGAACACAGCGGTCGTTTGTTCCGGAGACACTGAAATGATCGAACAATTATAACATCGAGTTCGACAATGTAATCATTTCAAAGGTATATATACTCACATAGTAAGCAACAGTGATATCTCCTTAACACACCTACAACATAGAGACTCAGACTTGTGGTATAGCTTCTAACGAGTTGACTATTTTTCGCAGTCAATTGTGTCTCAACTTCTGGGAGTTCTTTTAGAATTTGAATACATACATCTATCAAACCGTATATATTTAGTGCTAACTCCATTAGATCGAAGAGAAAGGCTACGTGCTCTTGCACCGGTAAATAAGACGACCCAGCCAGCGCGAATGAGTTTAACATCTCGATCACTTGAGTGGCGCATTGCCAGGTAACCACGTGTTGATCGAAATAACTCAAATTCTGAAACTTCAGCGTGATCGCCTCGAAATTGAACTCGCTGCGGGAATGTTTCTTCACTTTTCCGCCCTCCGCTACGTCGATGCTGAATTTTTTTCCAAACAGTTTGCACACTTCTTTCGTCATCTTTTTGACAACATGTCTGGCGTCATCTCTAACCCGTCCCACTCCGTAAAGCAGCACATGTCGTTGATTGCAATCGTGTTGGCTGCATGTTTCATCCTTCAAACACATCCTTACCATTATCATCGAAGTTATATACGATTTCTAAAGAAAAAAAAATTAAATTACTACCTGTGGTAACGGAAAATGCGTTGTATACAACAAATGTCTACTATGACTGGATGGTATCTTGGAATCCAGTCCTTCCTGCGTACTATGCCCAGCTAATGCGTCCTCTTTAGGACTATCGGGAGCGTCCATACTATTCTGTTGGTCCTCTTTAATGTGTTGCAATATCTTATCCAAGTCATCGTCAATCTTACTATCATCATAATCCATTGTTCTCCCATGGTCTGGTACTTCTAACTTTGCTGGCTTTAAATCTATCCCTGGAAACAAACTATCTTCGTCGATTGGTTCTCGATTACTGGGAGTTCCAGGCTTGCTTGCTGCGGGACCTAATTAAAAGCGTTTATCAAGTCAAGAATTCCATCAAAATTAATATCTCCAAACAAATCGAGTAGCAAAACGTTCGTTATATGTATATATACCTTGTATAAGATCTCCTCTAGAAATGAGAGTGCACATATATGCATCGTGTGAAAATACATCGTGCCTAATTAATTCTGAAAATAAGTGAACCAAATTCGTGAACTGTACTTTTGATTGAGCTGATGTATTATCTAATACCGGGGCGTCCATGTCCAAAAACTTCATAAGCAATGGTTGAAAGATTGGAAGCACTGGTGGATTTCCGTTACTACAAACGCTGTCTTTGTCATCGTTATCATTCGTTTCACCGGTCACTTCGCTCTGTCGTTTCTCGAGCAATTTTGCCACTGCCATTGCTCTATGCTCTCCCCATCGTTCAGCGCTAACAGCCCATTCGCACAAAATTTCAACCACAGCAGAATCTTGCTGCGGATTGTACTCTGTTTTTGAGTCGCGTTCATTGGCGTTATCCTTCAGCGGTGACATGAATATCTTAGCGTAAAGTGTATCTAACGAGTTTGTAGAGTCCATTCTATCGAAACTGTGCCTATCCAGAGCATCCAGAGCAGCCAACACTTTGGTGGTCGTTATTCCCGCACTGCTTTGCTGCCATTTATCGCATGACCATTTACCTTCCGCAGCCTGAGATCTGGCTCGAATGTTTTCTTGGGCAATCTTTAGCTGTTTTAAAGTTGGATTGGTCGCACTCGCCGGTGGGCATGGCAAAGCTGTGGGAGGGCAAGACAAATAGTCCAAAGGGGAACCATTTAATACAGAAGGAGCTTTTCCTTCTCCGACGCTATTCCATACCAATGCTGTTGGGCACTCTAATGTGATTACCTAATGAATCGTGTAATTAGAACACACATTCTTCGTAATAATCGTTTTTCTTTTAGTGTTAGTATTACCTGTATAATTGTTGACAAACTGTATATTACATCTCTGTGATGCGGACACATCAAGTAGTCGTTAAAAGCAGCACTTAACGGATTTGGTATTTGATTGGCAATGGCAGTATCTTTTCCACTATTAACGTCATTTTTGTTTACGGACGGACTTTGAGGACTGCCATTGGTCTCCACATTGCTGCACATATGTGCTAATTTACGACAACACAAATATGCTAAACGTCTGGCTAGTAATTCAGACTGTACAAATTCTTCCAAATATTGCAGCGCCAACGGTAACAACAGCTTTAAAATACCATCCTCCGAAGGAGACGATTTAATTTTGTCTAATAATTCTAAAATCCACTGTAGCAATTCCTGCCTATCTAACAAACCTTCTTCAAACATATACTTTGCTAATTGCACGCAATAATGCCATTGTTTCAGTGCCAACTTATGTTCCTCGTTCATGGCATTCCCGGGTGCTGTTTGATTATTAGAATTTGGTGTAGTCGGCGGATTATTAGGAACTCCATTGTTATTACTCGTACTATTGTTGACAGTGTTATTACTATTGTTAGTGTTACTACTTCCAGAACTGTTACCATTACAAGAATTGTTCGTGATACCATTGTTACTAATACTATTTGTTCCATGAATATTTATGTAATAATACTCTTGTAGCTTGGAAAGTTGATCCTTTAAAAACTTAATGAGAGTTCCCGTCCACTCTATGTAAAAAAAAAAACAAAGGAATTAATCAAAGTTAACTTGCATTGACGTAATACTCTAACAGCATTATTAATGTTTCAAATGTACACTGGGATGTGTTCTACTTGACCGATGGCGAATTCCTCGACAATGGTTACATCAACACTATTTCCCCAATATATGCTTTCATCGACGTTCTGTTCTCGCGGACACGTTTATATTGACTAACAATACTTACTACATTTTCTCTGTCATAATCTCTGTGCTTCGCAACAAGTCTCTTGGGACTTTGGCACTATACTTTGGCCAATAATTCAGCTAGAACCAAAAATGCATGTGGGATGACGGCTTACAGCCACATTTCTGCCAGAGGACTTCTTGCGAGGCTTGCATACATTGGGTATATTGAATACCTTAGTTCAGGGCTGCTTAACTGGTGGCTCTTTCCCCTATCTTCCTTTTTCGACACGAAACCCCCAATGCATCCCCATTCATCCCAAAAGCTAGGCAGTCACAGGGGAAAGGAGAATCGTGGCTATCTCATTCTGCTGTGCTCCCTTTCGCTCATGTTCTTCTCTACGCGATGGATGTTGGAGGAAGGGATTGGGCGCAACGAAGAAAGCAAGCGAGGCGAAGCGTGGTAGAATGAGACAACAAGATTTCTCGGCATTTGTTTAGAATTTTGTTTTCAATGATTCTGCTGTCTCACGGTGGAAAACAAGTTAAGCAGCCCTGCCTTAGTTCTTTGGGTATTGAGTTTTGGTTTATCGAGTAGATTGTTTTCCTCGGCATAAACATTGTCGAAGAAGTAGAAGGGACCTGTAAAGGAAAAGCTCGATTAATTAAATAGCGTGCTTGTTTACCTGTAGTTGGATCGGGCAATTGTCTTTTCTTTATTTTGGCCTCAGAAACAGCTACTGTATAGGCGGAACTAAGTTTAATAAACCAGGCTGCCCTTAGCATCGGTACTTGATATTCGCATAACATCATGAATATCTCTTCTTTCTTATTGAAGTTTGGGGCTCTTTTCGCAAGAGCTATCAGTGGTTTGCAACCGGAGAGATCCTTAAACCACGCTTCGATGCCATTCTTCGTTCTCGCTGTTACTGGCCAAAAATTATCCTTAGGATTAATCTGCTGCCTCTTTCTACCTGTGTCTGGCATCGTGGAAAGTTCTTCCTTCTTTGCAAGAATCCCATTGAAGTATGCACCCACTTTGGCGGCGGTAACATTACAGTTTCTTGCGGTCCCAAATTCGTCGGACAGTTGAAGCAACGTTGAGAACCCATGTTTAACGTTTATAGACGTGAGCTCGTCTTCTTTCTGCTTAGGTTCTTGAGGATATACATCAGGCGGTCCGAGTCTAGGCCGTTTTAGTGGCCGTTTCTCATACAATATTCCCATCATGGTATAAGGAAATTATCAAAATTGACAACCGGCTATCGACATAGCTTAGACGATATAGTTAAATAAACTGGCCGCAACGTTACGAGTTTACTTTCGTTGCCGTGTAGAAGATGTAACCTTCGATAATGACATATTTACAATTGCTCAACACCGTAAACCGTAACGCGACACTGTCACTACGCTTACGGCACAAAGCATTCTTACGAAGGCGAAACTTCAACGTTTTTCCGAGAACCAACTTCGAATACGCATGCGTCCGTAAGTAGGCTCGTCATGAATGTAGCTACAGAACTTTATACGATAAAGTTTATAAACACCGCGGTAGTGACGGGCACCATCGACTAAACACTATCGACTAAAAATCGATAGTAGCCAACTACTATTTTCAGTCGACTGATTCTTTAAACTATCGACTGAACTTAGTAGTGGTTGGGTTACTATTTTCATAGATATTTTTTTAAAGAGTTCATTAACATTTTGCCTTTATATTGCATTATTATTAAAGGATAAATAATAATTTATGTACATTTTTAAATTATTGTTTATATTTATTTGTTATTTATTGTTAGACAAACAACACTACTAATTAGTAGGCATAGACTATAGCCCGCAATCTAGACGTAACCACTAAAACGAAATTTCAGTCGACTAAAAACTATCGACTAAATATTCGATAGTATGTAGTAACTAAATCACTGATATATACAGGGTGTCCCGTACTTTCTCAAAAGGGAGGATTCCTCAGGTCATTTCGAGCAAGGTTTTCCTTTGCAGAAATATTCTCCACGGCTTTGTTAAGGAGTTATTAACGAAAATCACGGGCTAATCAGAGCGCGGACATTAGCTACAGCTGAGCGTAGCGTTGTCATTGGCGCAGCCACATTGCTAAATAATACCGCATTTTCAATTGTCGCAATGGAACAATAGTCCACATATGAGTTTTGTATATGCACAAGTATAAGAATATGTAATCAATTTATAACAATTGGCGAAAAATAAATTAATATTTACTATTTATCTGTATTCATTAAAAATCTTTTACACCATTATTATTCACTGGCTAAGAATTCATCATTCGGTAGTGCTAACGTTTGTTTAGTGTGGTAAAATTTTTCAGTTTTGTCTAAGTCGGTCTTGTAACATAGATAAACTTTATGAAAGCAACCTGGGTGATCGTCTTTTCTCGTGGTTTTTAAATTATTCGTGATATGGCTGTCAGACCTTTTTTACATTTAGGTGACAATGCGTCTAAATGGTAAGGTGTACTTTGATATTTTAAAATGAGATTAAAGGATAACAATGTTTCGAATTAAACAATTAGAATTCTACTGTACACTTCCAGTATTTTCACATCACTGCAACTTAAACCCAAGTTGTATTCGTCAACAGTATATAATCAAATTAGGCATTTCAAAAAGTTTCGAGGCAATGAAAGGAAAAAGATATACTTGCGAAATGAAACTTTTGAAAAGGGCCATGTCCCTCTATCGAAACTGTGGAAGCCCTTTACCTTCACGATTATGGTAAGCAATAAAAGAAGTGCCAACTTTAATGCTAAAGAAAGAGACAGTAGTTGCTTTGATATTAAAATAATTTAAGCATATTTTATTTTTCTTGTGTCATAAGTTTCACCGTTTTCATCATATCAGTTTAGTGGAACAACTCTTATTGCTGCTACTATTTGGGGCTATGAAAGTTACAGGGGAAGAACCTATAGATTAATCAACCGTTACGAACAATTCGGAATACATGTTCGTATAAAAAAACATATACATAAATGATCATACCTATTATGTATTATTAAAGCATTACTTATATCCAGAAAGTAGGATGGAGACACGACATGGAAATTTGGTGGAAGAATTTGTCAGAAGGAGAAAAAGTATTTGCTCCTATATGTTTTCTAAATATTTTAGTGTTTCTAGCATGGCGGGTTCCTAAATTACAGACAGTCATGTTGAAATACTTTTGTACCAATCCTCAATCGCGTAAGTAACATAAATATTGCGAAAGTAGTGCAACGTAGTCAAAGAAATTTATTAAATTTTATGAT
Source organism: Halictus ligatus (assembly GCA_028454255.1). Lineage (NCBI taxonomy): Eukaryota > Metazoa > Arthropoda > Insecta > Hymenoptera > Halictidae > Halictus > Halictus ligatus. The sequence continues at coordinate 18,530,930 of CM052146.1, forward strand.
TTTGGTTCAGGTATTATATGTTGGCCAATGCTGCTGTCTTCATTTTCCCATAGTTCATTTGTACATTTAGCTGGTAATATGTATGTACTATACAGCTTTAGTTCCTTGGCTGTATCAGCTTTGGGTAAAGAACAGTTTGTGGCACTTTATTTGATTAGTGCAGTGGTGTCTAGCTTTACGAGTAATTTGTACAAAGCTGCACTCGGCTTACGTGGTCCATCCTTGGGAGCTGTGAGTACATACGATGTAGTTATTGTCTAAAATTTTCTATAATAATGATTATTTATGGTACAGTCAGGAGCAATAATGGGTATTCTCGGATATACATGTACCCAGTTTCCAGATATATATCTTACTATTATCTTTCTTCCAATGTATAAATTTTCAGCCAGTACGGTACGCTAATAATTTTAATTTAATTATCCAAATTCAATGTATAGACAATTATTATCTTTATCATAGTAAATTCCTTTAAATAGGCGATCAAATGCCTAATGGGATTTGATTTAATGGGTGCCCTTTGTCGTTGGCAATTCATTGATCATGCAGCTCACCTGGGTGGAGTGTTATTCGGCATGTAAGTGTAAGAAATTGTAAAACGTTTTACCTTTTTAAGCGTGAATATTCTTTCACATTATTATAGGTTTTGGCAAGCGTGGGGTAGCGCAAATCTATGGCATAAACGTGAATCAATATTGTCGCTTTGGCATGATATCCGTGGACCACCTAAGTCACGCTGATGTATTTTTGTAAAAATATATACCGATTATTAAGAAGTGTAAGAAGCAGAGAAAAATAAAATTAGAGAAATAATTTCTTTATATCGACAACTCCTTAATAATTATTATGGAAAACAAATCGCAAACCTGTATGTATCAATTACTCCAAATTTTGCGATAGCTAGGTGAAAATTTACGCTCTCCCGATTTACGTTGTTAATAATAATCAGAGAGGGAATGAGAGTGCTCACGCTCGGGGTTTTAGTGTCCCCGCTTTTCTGCATCACCTTTTTAGCTTGGAACAGAACCAGCATTATCTTTTTAGCCTGTATCAGAACCTGCATCATCTTTTAGGCTGGATCAGAGCATCGACGAGATATTTAGAAAGACATTTAAAAATTGGTATTTCTCTGAACGGAGGTCCCTCCATTTATTACAGGTATATGGTCTAATCAGAGAGGGTCTAATCTTCTTGTGGATCTAGTTGCAACATTTATCGTTCGTCAGAGTAGAGGGCGTAAGAAATCTAGTTGTTAACGATGTCGGTATTTCGGTATTTACCTCGTCTGTGGTGAGACAGAAAAATAGAATGGGTGATCGGTCTGCTTCTATATCTCGTCTGTGATAATATCCAATTTCGATAATCAAGAGTCGATAAGGATGCTGCCTGTGCAATGTTCTCGATGATTCCATAAATATTCGACTTTTCGTTATGTTAATCGATAGTCGGCAAAATGGCGCCTGCCACGGAGGATCTAACCGATTTGCAGAAAAAGATTTTCGAAAAAATTAACAACAATGCGGTGTCAGAAATTAAAATTTTACTAGCGGCGAGTAAAGTGAAAATGGATTTCGTAGATGAAAATGGTGTGAGTCCGCTTCAACATGCCTGTTACAAAGGAAACAAGGAAATAGTGCAGATGCTTCTCGATCAGGTAGGTTAACTTTTCAATAATATAAGAAAACGATTAAGAACTTTTAAAAATTTTGTCTTTTATAGTTGTTATTCACTTACACTTCCTTCTCGTCTAAGCAATGAAATTCAATGACTAATTTCTTTTTCAATACAGTAAATAAATGTTGATCAATTTCGTATACCGCAAAATTTCCCTATAAAAAGTCAGAGTAATATATAATTAATTATTTGGAAATATATTCTGCCATGTGATCCACTCCAATAATTACTTACACAATAATCGAGAAGAAAGTAACATATTTTATATGTTGGAATATTTTTCAAAATCAACAGAAGAAGATAAATAATTTAAATCACAAGTATAGTGCTACGCTTTCAAGAAAATATATATTTAACACCATACGTATGAAGCACATACTAAATAGACCTTGAACAAATGTGTGAGCAATGATTAAAACCAACCAAATCCAAATAAAATGTGAAAATTGTATGGTTTTAGAAAATATAGGAAATTATAGTTTACATTAATTAATGTTTTATTTCAGGGCGCAGATGTAAATGCTTGTCAACACGAACATGCATATACAGCACTTCATTTCGCAGCTCTAAGCGGAAATGCTGAACTGTGTCATCTGTTGATGTCGTATGGAGCAAGATTAACAGCTACGAATAGCGTAGGACGGACTCCGGCTCAGATGGCCGCTTTTGTTGGAAATCACAATTGCGTGGCGACTATCAATAATTTTATTCCAAAAGCTGACATAGATTACTACATTAAACCACAAGGACTACAGAGCGAGTCGATGCTTCCACCACACCTAGCAGATTCTTTTCATAAGTTCATTATGCAGGTCAACGTACATCCTGTTCGAGTAGTTATGAATCTCCAAACATGCCCCGGACTGTTAGAAAATGCTGCCAAGGTGAAGACCATAATTCTCTACTGAAATGTTAATGTTTTAAACAACATTGTGCTCATCTTCGTACTTTTCAGGTACAAAAGGTGTTAGAATCGATGCGCCATAAGGTGATGACTAGAAGAGCAGAAACTAACGAAGTGATGGCTTTTAAGTATCATTATCTGAGTTGCGTTGTGGCCGAAGTAATCAAATTCCAAAAGAGGCAGGGAGCAATGAAAGGGGAAAAAATTGAAAAAATAAGCGACGATGGAGATGATAAGAAGTCAGATACTATAGAGGTTTTGATCAGGAAGTTCTTGAAGTGTAGCAAAACTGACGGTACACCAGAGTACCAAGAGGCTTTCTTGCGAGACACTGTGAGAGAATTTCCATACAGAGAAAGCACAATCTTCCGTCAAATGGTAGCAACTCTTGCCGCCCGTGACCCTCCGTCTGCTGTGTCGGTAGTATCAGCCGCCATTAACGGACAGAGAGCATTTTTCGACAACGCACAAGTTTGCATCACGTGCGGCGAGGACAAGGCTAGTAAAAAATGCAGCAAATGTAAAACAGTAAAATATTGCGACAGGGAATGCCAGAGACTGCATTGGTTCATGCACAAGAAAGCGTGCACAAGATTAGACCAATCCTCGGCTCTGAGTGCAAAAATAAGCGATGCAGACAAAGAACAAATAAGCAGCGCCGTAAGCTCTAGGTTACAGAACCTAAATGTTAATTAAGAATATGATATATGAAAGTTAATTTCGAATCATATGTTTTGATGTGCTGTATGTACGTGTTTCATTGTTAATTATTTTAATTAAGATAGAAAAATTAGAGAAAGCGTCACCATATTTTTAGAGAGCATTTCTGACTTTTTATTTTCCAGAGAGTAACGAGACTTTTTATACATTACATTAGGTTTTTACTTTTCTTTTTTCTGTGAAGTTTTTTTTATAAATATTGTATTATAGGTGCTTTTGTTATGTCTAAACACTCAGTTGAAATATGATTTTCTCAGGATTGTATACTTTTGTGGCTGCTGATGCCACGAAAATAAAACACATGTACGAATGTTTCCATCATTTGAATTTACATTACGTTTAGAATATTCGAACTCCTTGACCACATTCGAGATACAAACTTTTTTATGAATAGAAATATGGAATTTTATTGTAATATAGTTTCATTTACAAAACATTGTATAGTTTGTGGTTTTACAAATATTATATATACATATACATACAATATGAAAACAACAACCTTCATTTTATTTATTAAATACTATATAAAAACTTGAAATAACTCTAACAGAAACTTAAAATATTTTCGACAATGAAAATGCTATAAATCCATATCTTATTAGTTATTTGTAATTTTTACATAGAGGGGGAAAGCCCTCGCCATCCTTCATCATCAGCGGTTTGCTATTCATTCTGAGTCTACGTGTACACATAGGTAACTCTACCGTTGGGTGACTATTCGAAATCGCGGTTTTGAACGTGTACTAAAATACACATGTACCGTATAGTAAGAAATTAAGAAGAATAGTGGAACATTTCAGGCAATCGAGGACTTAGTGGAAACAGTGGAGAAAGTAAAGAAGAAAATACCACCCCTGGTAGTAAAGTGATAGTAATGTATCCGGGGGTGGGGAGAGTGCTGTGGGAGGAGGTGGGGAAAATATTATTAAAAAATGAACAGGATAATGGTTATTTCATAATTATATTTTTAATATACAAGTATATTTACAGTAATATAACATTTATTCTTCTTAGGCTTGTGTACATACAACAAGTTTAACAGTCTTTCCAGTCGTGTACATAGAAATCTCGATTTTAATAACATACCCATTAGTACAGTAAACTATAAAGCTGACCATGTCGACCAATTGATCAAACCGCTGTCAACAAACACTGGATGAATGCCAAAGATCCTAAACCGGAGATAGCAGCTAAAGAAATTGGGACAAGACATTGTTAAACACAGCAAGAAGTATACTACAGAATTCTAATGCAAAGTAACATCTAGCAAATGCAAAACTGTTATAAATGAAAGCACGAATATCGCTAATCAGACTTATACGAGATATTGTAAAATTCCAAATCCGAAACTGATTGAAAAAGATACTTATTCTCTATAACAGATACTTTAAATGTCAACAACACAAACCGGTAGAAGAAAAAAAATGTATGGAACGAAGATCTAGTAACTTGCTGATTATAGAAATAATAATATCTGAGAGTGGTGTCTAAGCGCAAAACTCCATTCGTCTGAGATGTTACACATCAATAGATATGAATGTATGCATTTGAATGCGAGGTAAAAAATTTAGTATGCACATTGGAACAAAATCTAAGGGAGTTGATGTCAACATTAACATGTAACAAAATTGTTGTCTATGCCACTTGTCCAGAACGGGCATCAACACGCAATGGCGTTGTGCCCGTTTTCTGTAGCAACAAGTATTTTGTCAGACGAACGTTTGCACTCATAACATCACTATGCTCTTAAATAGTTTATTTATCAATAGTTTGTAGAAATAATTTGGATTGGCATCTTGTGCAAGCAGTCTCAAAGAAGTTTCTAAATTCCTTGTACGGATACCGCTATGTAGCTGCCTCTCCTTCGCTGCAACGTTCTTCCTTACTTGGACGTAAATGCTAAATGCTGATGTTTCGCCTTGATAAAATCAGCCTTCACTGTACTGCAAAATATAAGCATACATATTAATAGTAAAATATCACGAATTTGTTATTACAGTAGGTTCTTGCTCGTTAATAATATAAATGCGACTGACGTATATTGCTTTGTAACAGTGACAAGACTGTGTTCATTCAGACTTCGTAATGTTTTTCATTAAAGAATTTCCGATGAAAACATTTTTACAATTTCAGTAATTGTAAAAGAAAAAATTAGGAACCAGTCATTTTGACTGCTCCGGTCGTTCTAGTGTTAAACTCATGTAAACCCTGTTCATTACATTTTCTTCATGTAAAGTGGGGAATGTAGTTTAGTGTTAACGGTCATTTCGTAGAAGTGTTGCGAGTTGTATCACCACTGTTTCTATATATTATTTGTAAGCATTGATTCAATAGGGGAGTTATAGGTTTTCTTACCTGAAATTCTGGTCGCATTTTCATGCAACAAGCACGTATCATGAGGTATGACATATAACAGTTTCCTTCTATTCATTTTCGAGTTATTAAATATTGTTCGATCTGTTATCGTTCCACGTGTGCACCATCTGTAAAATATATTATACATTACCATTCAGGATGCATAGTTTCATAATTCTCTACTAACATCTGAAGAGTATTCCGGGACATCGGAACAGTATTTGAACTACATTTCAATACCCTATAGACGATTCTAATAGATTATGATAAACCGAATTCGAATCCGAAGTCTCTTTTCCCCCTTACTCTAAATTTTTAACGTACCTTTATTTTTGGTTTAGGAACTTCTTTGGATGTTAGATGAAAAAGGGTACAACGCCATTGCGTGTTGCTGCTTGTGCCGGACAAGTGTAATGTTGATGTTAATGTTATTTCAACTGACTTAGATTTTCTTCCCTTATGCATAATAAATTTCCTACTTCGTATTTGAAATGCATAGATTCATTTCTATAGATGTATAACATTGCAGACGATGGATTTTTGCTCTCAGTCCATTCTCAGATATACTATTTCCATAATGAGCATGTCAGCAGATAATCTTTCCATACATTTTGTATCTCCTACCGTTTCGAACCATTGACATTTTAAATGTCTCCGATCTAGAGAATATGTATCATTTTCAAGCAGTTTCGTGTGTGAAATTTCACAATATTTCACATAATTCTGACTAGCGATACTTATGCTGTCATTTCTAACAGTTTTCCATTTTCTAGATGCCACCTTACATTGGAATTCATAGTTACTTCTCGCTGTGTTTAACTATGTCTTGTCCCAAGTTCTTTATGTATTATCTTCGGTTTAGGAACTTTTCATTCATTCAGTGTTTGTTAACTTTGGTTTAACCAATTGGTCCACGTGGTCAGCTTTATTGTTTACCGTATTGGGCATCTTATTAAAATCAAGATTTCTGTGTATATGACTGGAAAGACTGTATGTACACAAGCCTAAAAAAGATAAATGGTATATTACTACAAATACTTGTATATTACTATATATACTTGTATATTAAAAATAAATTAAATGAACTAACAATTCTCTTGTTCCTGTGCTGACATTTTTTTTCATGGTACCCAATCTTTGAGGCCGTATCTTTTTCTTAACTGAAATACATAGATTGTTATTAATTATTTACACGTAAAATAATTATAATTTCAATATTCTGATTGGTTGAGAGGTCTGTTATCAATCTACAAAGTGTAAATATATCCAATGTCATTTTTTTTATCTAAATGAATTTTATATTGAAATTACCTCGAATTTTGGTATCTTTTGGTCTTAGAGACGTTAAACATTTTTTGATTGTTCCTAATCGAGGTTTTAATTTTTCATGATTGAAATGTACGATAAGAATATCATCAGAAATTAACTTTTATCAACGCGATTCGAAGTATCGTAACAATCTTTACAAATCGTTTAACATTTAACTTATTAAGTTTTAATTGTACTCACCGTAGAATGTGCTTTAATCGTCGTAATATTCGATCAGTTTTAATAATAACCGGTTCCTGTCTCATAACGTTCAAACCTCACGTCCTGCCAGAGTACGAATAAGTGACTTGAACGTTCTCTTGGCCTACGGTTACACGGTCCAAAAGAAAAAAAAAACGAAATAAAAACGTAAACATAAACATAATTTAAGCACCAAGGTAGAACGCCTGGAATGATTCAAATTCGTCAGTTAAAGTATATACAATAACGAGCAAAACTGACTCTACACTATTTGAAGCAACGCAACTTTTCAAAAATTAGATCTAACGACTTGAATGTTATTGAGAAGTTAGAAGGATTAGTTTATTAGACGAGGTATAAGAAATTTTTGAAAATAGTTTGAATTGGTCGGAATCGCGAAAGAAATAGTAAAAGTTGGTTTTCTCAGCTTTCTCTATCTGAGCCTGTATCGAAAATTTAAATAATGTACTTGATTCGCTCGAATAAATTATATCCATGCTGGAAATTTCATCGATACTGGTTAATTCGTTTTACTTGCAATACTGCAGCATGTGCTTCAATTACGTCTCAGAAAATCGACAATGCCTACAGATCGTTTATTAAAAGATTGCATAAATGGGGGTAGTCAACATTTCGAACAATTATTATGATATGTAAATGTCTACCCGACGTAAGCGATCTTTGCTGAAAGACGTAGGTTTTAAACTTCTACATTTCATCCGCTTCAATTACGTCTCAGGAAATCAACAATGACTACAGATCGTTTATTAAAAGATTGCATAAATGAGGATGGTCAACATTTCGAACAATTATTATGATATGTAAATGTCTACCCGACGTAAGCGATCTTTGCTGAAAGACGTAGGTTTTAAACTTCTACATTTCATCCGCTTCGACATGATTCTTCTTCTGCTCAAGGTCATTTCAAGATCAAAGAGGTGGTATCCACTAAATTCAGTTTTTTATTGTCTATCATGCTATCGTAAAAAGAGATATACTATTCCATTTTTTAAAAAACATCGGTGACCTTGAAATTTCAAAATAGTCACTTTTTTCTCTGAAGTTTTGTGATAGGATTGTAAATACGAAAGATATTTAGGCGTTCCCATTCATGTGGGACACCCTGTATATAGTATAGATAACCGTGTATATATTTCCATTTGCATGCGAATGGCAATAAAAGAGCAAAAGTAAAGAACGCACAGTCGTTATACATATAGTAATTTATTATATATAACGTTTAAAAGCGCATGGGTAAGTAAATAGCACATAATAGAGTTGCGACAAGAAAATACTGGTTCGATTCGAATCTACTGATTAACGTAGTTCAATTGACTGCCTTCACGCGGAAGTGACAGAAATTACGATTGGTTGGGTAGCGTTATTTTATTACGTGTCATGTACGTAAATCTGCTTTTACCGATTGCTTGAGGATCGCAAGACGAAGTCCTGAAGTTCTTTCGTATTTTTTTAAACGGGTCGTTAAAGGTATTTAGATTTACGCTCCAACTTATAGGCTATAAAATACACGAGTTTATTATTGCTCTCTTATCTGAAAGCCCCTGTACTTTGACAGTGTCTTTAGCTGTCATAAACATATGCGTTGTGCGAATGGTCATGTAGTTAACTCTATTCGATATGATAGTATATTCCTTTTTAAGAAACTCGAATTTTCGATTGTGATTTATAAAGAAATCGATTGTTACTTTTATCTTGTCTAGTAGCGTTTAACATAATACACTTTAACAAAATAGGCTCTCCAACGAAATCACATTACCTTCGTGTACATTATCTGTTCTCATTTACAGCGAAAAGATGCGTCAACTGAAGGGAAAGACGAAAGAAACAAACAAACAGAAAAAAGAGAGAAAAAAGGAATTTCTAGAGAACAAACAGCGTGTCTTCACAGTGGTGTTACCTACGATCGCTGCCATGTTCGTTGTAATAGCAGCATATGTTTATGTTAAAACCCGTCCAAAACTTGTTGAGTATTAATCGGGGAGTATTGTTCGTCGTTATCGATCGTTCCAACACAATACAAAGCATATTCTGAGAATGCTTGGGGACAGTTCCTTCATACATTTGTACAATTAAATTGAAATTATTTGAATGACAAGGCAGATTTTTGCGCCTGTCCAGAAAGCATTTCATTCCTATCGTTCAACAATCGAATATACATGTTACGCGTTAATTGTATAACTTTTGACAAAGTATTTTTCGCTCTAAAAGTTGTGTAATATCAGAGCGTAAATATCAATTAAGGGAATATCGATAAGGTTCTTTATACAGAGGAAAGGTTGGGGTACTTGTACCGTTATTGTAAAATCTATCTATATCGAGGTAGTTATTTTTTGAATCGATATATTCAACAGTATCTACCACGTTTCTCAAGTGCAATTTTATAAAATAACAATTCACCGAACAGTCTATGGATCATTCGGATATCGAATATGATTCCAAGTATGTTATCGCATTCTTTAGTGTAACAGATACATGCTTTTTTCCATATAAATTGTTCCGTGTAGATTAATAAAACGCCTAGTAATTTTATCATTTTTTTAAATAAAATGAAAAGTATTGTTTTATAAAATATTTACAAAATAAATATGAATATAACATAAGCCTAGAACATGTATTGAATTTCTTAAATTCCTTCGACACGAAATTTTGTCCAACATTTTCGATAGATTCTTCGCAAATACACAATAAGCGCTTATGTTCGGAAAAAATCAAAGCACTATGAAGAAATGTATACATAATCGGGAATTGGGAACCACTGACAGTCACATCTCACCAATAGGAGGCTAACACGTATATAGATGTACACGTGTATCGGGCATTCGATTTGTGTTCCTCCGAGAGTTAAACATTTCGTTATCGGTCGAAGAAAATGAACAATTATTTAATTAATTTTCCGTTTCTGATTCTAATAATAGTTGCGGCATTATGGACAAGTTCCGTCAAAGGTAAATGAATGCTTTCACCATCGATCGACTACACGCGAAATGTCAATGTCAATCTATAATACGAGAACTTGAAATATTATTATTCTTGCAATTAACTCGAATCTATTGATACGCTTCGTTTTCTCGACAAGTATTCCCGTATAAATATCACGTGTATTATGCCAATGTCATTGATTGATTTTTATGTTAACCTTATTGTCTCTTGACAAACGTTAGGTCTCCTATGTATTAATGTATTTGTTGGAAATAGCTAAAGGAACACAGTATGTGACCTGCGGTTCTGCATTGAAACTATTTAATGTAGAGTACAAAGTCACATTACATACTCACGATATGAAATACGGAACTGGCAGTGGTCAACAATCGGTAACGGGTTTGCCACCGAAAGAGAACGGTAACTCGTACTGGCTTGTTAAAGGACCGACGAATAAACAATGCACTAGGGGGTACGTGACAGCATTGTTATTAGAATGAAATATATGACGCGTTCATTTTTGATTAATATAAGTAATTTTCAACAGCGAGCCTATCAAGTGCGGAGACATCATAAGACTGGAGCACATAGGTACAAGAAAGAATCTTCATTCTCACAGCGTTAGCTCACCTCTTAGCAATAAACAAGAGATATCTGCTTACGGAGATAGCAAAGGAGAAGGAGACAATGGAGACAATTGGTTTTTAATATGCGACAATGAATCTATGAGAAGGGACGAAAACGAATTATGGAGAAGGGATTCTCGTGTGATGTTGAAACATGTAGACACATCTGCGTAAGTTAGACCATAACATTCTGGGTGTCTTGAAAGTATTTCCAATACGAATAAAATTTTCACGATTTTATAGGTATTTAGCAGTGAGCGGAAGAATCTACGGTCACCCGATTAACGGTCAAAGCGAAGTAGTAGGTGAACATTCTGCCGGTCCCCATTGTCAGTGGATGTCAACAGAGGGAGTATTTACTCATCCTCTTAATTTAGAGGCTCAACATTCCGCGCATACAGAATTATAAAATGTATTTCGTTAGAATTACAATTTTCAAATGGTAAATAATATTCTAAATAATTTTACCAAATATTACAAAGAATAGACACCCATGTCAATAAATTTTTTCAATTTGATTCCAGATCAGTATCTGATTGTTCTGTATTTCTATGAGGAAAGATTTTCCTGAATTGATTTTTGAATTGAATTTGTAAATGAGAAACTAATAGAAAAATTATATTCTTCCATTACTGTAACTTGTAAGAACAAATTTAGGAAACATAAAATTTAGCGTTATTAGTTCTCCTCGTGATCTACGCAAACGCCAAATAATATTGCGACAATTATACTTTTAATACTACGTACTTTTATTACGAGTAAGGTTGTAACGACTAGAGAAAACGTTACTTTATTGCACAAGAATTTTCTTTATAGTTTTCCGAACATTTCTATGAGGAGTGCAGTGCAGTATGGTTTTGTTTGTGTAAATGTATTAAACGTATGCGATATTTATTACAATATAATACAATTTGAAATAATTAGAAAGTGTGTGTTTAATTTTAGTCGTGTCTATGTACATGTGCTTACAAAAATGTAGAAACATACATTTATGATTAGTGCCTCTTACAACTCCATAGGAACAACTCTTCGGTGCTTTCATCTTTCGTTGCATTTCCATGCACAAACTATAGTAATGTACTTATACTTGTTTCAGTTGGTATTTTCCATTTAGTTCTCTAGTTCCTATGAGACCGTTATATGGGAAAATAATGTTCGAAAGGCCATAACTACCAAAAATTTCATTTAAATTTTGTTTTCCTGATACGCTTGAATATCTTTGTTTGCCGGTTGTGTAACTGTGCAATTTCCATGTTGCGTATACCAAACAAACGCACGAAACGGTAACTGATATATCGAACATAGTTACAAACAGTATATAACTATTTTCTCTGGAATATAATAACTTCACCAATGCAACAGGAAAACAAAAGTTCAAAAATATATTGAAAGAGTCCGTGTCTGTTCTAATTACACGATTCATATTCTCGTACAAGTATGGTCCCAGTGTGAACAACGAGTATACGCATGTTGAGGATGCATAAAAACAGAATAAAATGAAATTTCCAATATTTTGTCGCAGTATGCAAGCACCTAAGAAAAAACAATGGTGATCCCGAAAGTGAAAACATTTTCTACAGAAAATGCAGTGCTGTGTCGGTTTGCATGTATACTTGACGCATTTCTCGCAGTACCATTTGTAATCTGTGTTATTCGCTACTTTGCTATATATTGATTTCCTTCCTATCATCATCACTTCCATAACTTTTGCCTTACGACCAATATTGTACACCGAATACCAATTCAAATATGTTTGAATGCAAAAGAATATAAAGACTGGAGTGATTCGTCCGTTAACATACGTGGTTAGGACGACAACAACTAAACTATAAAACAGAGTAATAAATGGGCAAGACTTTGCAACAAATTGGGGAACTGTTTTCATATTTTACATTTATAATGGCTTAGACACTTTAAATGGATACTCAAAATCTGTACAATTATCTTTGGATGCGTAACAACAATTCTATCAACACACTGATTATTTATCCTGCAAAAGAAGAAATGTACATGCGACTTTTCCCGTTGTTTGCATTAAGCTATGTATATATTGTCTTATTAGAGGTTAAAGGACAAGATGAAGCACTGACCTTGATTATAACCCCTCCAATTTCACCGGAGCTATGCCTCTAAACAAAATTACATATTAATGTATGTAATTATTCTTTTCGGCAATACAGTGTTGATCAGTGTATTGGTATTATGCGATTTTCTTAATTTTATGCTATGTTCTATGGGACATAGCAAAGTAGTATTACAAGCAAGACTTCGACAAGTATTATTGGGTTCGCAGTCGCATTCATGAGCGCTCATGTGCCATGGAGATCAAAACAAAAGAAACTTGAAACATTTTTTATGAAAATATATGAAATTTCCGTATCGTTTATGAACTGGAATGTAATGAAAGATTCATAAATTAAAATGTTGCTGTATAAAAAAAAACAAATATATATATAAATTATCCATTTTTTTATACAGCAACAATCTGTTAAATATGTAGATATAGATGTAGATATAGATCGTACTCCGCTTATTTTACTATAAAAACAATTATCTTTTATTGGTGTATCCGTTTACATTAAATTGTTCTAATGTGAAAAAACAGTAGATCTACCGATGCATGTACATTAAAATTTCTGTGTAAAAATCTATCATCATTCAATACGTATTTCTAAAGTATATGATAATACAACTCTATACAGTACAAAAATAAGATCAAATTATATGTAAACACATCCAAAAAAAAGTGTAATCTAAACAGTAAAAGTTCAACGAACTTTGCGACATTTTGGTCGATATATTGTTGTATGAATTGCTCTGAAACAAATATCGTATATCAAATACGTTTTTGTCGTAATATATTTCTTTACATATTTATACATCTTAAAATACTATGTAAATTTTATTATGCGCGAAATTTGTACGTTCTTCGTAACGAGAGGTTGAACTCAGAACTTTTACAAAAAGTTACACTTATTTTACAAAATTATTTTTCTAGTTTCTCTTCGGTTGCGCTTAGAAGCGCAACTTATTTCAATAAAAAATCTGGAAAATTACCATCTTCTATAAACAAAAACAATATAAAAAGAAAAATCTTCAAATATCGACGATTATTTACACCTTATTCACATTACCGATTGTAGATTCTTTTACTTTGTATATACATGTAATATTCTTCTTTTGTTCGAAAAAGAAACGTAATTCTACGTAAATAATTGTGCATGGCTAATTCGTGTTTACCCGTTTTGCATCTCTTTAAAAGTCAAATGTGATTACTGCTTTTGATAAATACTGTATGTTCACAGTATATTCCATACAGTCGCAACAATGTCTAAAGATAATCTATAATATGCTTATAAAACTATGTAAACATATAGTAGGATGATTTGCACAAGTTATCAAAATATACTACTATAGTCGAACGATGGTTACACGTGTAGGTGTTCTTCAAACAGTGTAAAAAATAAACTTTTGAAACCCTCGATATAATATATGTCGTATAGGCCATCACAATACACGGTTTATTTCATGTGTTAACAACTATGAGTTTCCTTTTTTTTTTTGTAACCAGTTTGCAATAGTGACCTAGTCATAACTTCACGAGAGCTCGCCAATCGGTGCATTTTGAAGCCATAAATCGTGTATGAAATTATACAAATCGTCACTGACTGCGACCTAAATAAACGTTATTTATTTTAATAATCCACATATATGCACACACATATACATATATATGTATATTTGGATAGATGGATACATCGAATTGAAAGTATTAATAGTACTCACTTTGTACGGTGTAGGGTTCAAATTCCTTTTGTGATCATTCCTTAACGTTTTCAAGGACTCTTGAACTCTATTTCGTACTTCATGCAACGATGGTAGCGGTTGACATAGTTTACCATTCTTCCAATATACCTGTACGATATCGTATTAATGGTAAATACCTGTAGCTTTTCCGTTTATCAATTTCACAATGCTATCGTCAATTTACCTTATGCAAAGATTCCACTCGCGTCGGAATAACATACGCCCTCTTCGATTCTTGAAACGGATGTCTACAAAGAACTTTCTGCTTTACTTGTGGAACTTCTTCGGCAGATCTTTGCAAGAGATCAATTAAAGCGTATCCATCCGTTCCGTACAATCTGAACGCATCTTTCTTCCCTGGTATCGTTACTTTACCAACTTCTTGACTGAGCTTCATTCTGGGCTGATCGTTGATTTCAACCATTTTATAAACACATCCCAATGCCGGTTGTCGTTGACACGTTACCAAATGTGTACCAATTCCAAAACAATCGATCTTGTGGCTCTACAGGAACAAAGTTTTTTACTTAAGGAAAAATCAATGTACACTTTGCAATGTTTCATTACAGATCTATTTACCTGTTCATTTAAACTGAGAATAGTCTCCTCGTTGATATCGTTCGACGCGCAAATCATCAACTTTGCGAACCAAGGTATGTTATATTTGATCGCAATTCGTTCAAATATGTCTCTGGCAGCGTTACTCAAGTATGCCAAGTCACCGCTATCAATTCTGATGCCAATCGCTTTATAACCCAAATCGTTCAGAGCTAGCGCCACGGCACAGAAGTTTAGCAGACCGCTCCTAAATATAATATTTTGCTATCATAGCTATTTTATCAATTACCTATAACTAGACATTATACTTAGACATGTCGCTATAAAGTAAAGATCGATTATTTTGTAATATATTTCATAGTCCCACCTACGAGAATATGTATTCTACTGTTACAGATTATGTGAACGGTATCAACGATAAACTACGGAAACTCTACACAAATGAAAGATAAGTCAAGTAGTACTCTAGCCAACTAAAATATGACAGGAATGAGTGTAGAACATGCAGTACCATTGATCAAGTGTAAATGCGCGAAGTATCTCGCTACTTTCTGTTTATATAGCGTAATTATTTTGAACAGAACACGTATCAACCCACATTACATGCAAACTATTTAGGAACATGTAAGTAGACTTCCAACTTTGCATTGTTTTATCAACATTTTCTTTAACTACAAGGCACGATTCATAGTATCTTTCCTTTTTTTCCAGAGTAAGTACATTAAATTAATAACTATTCGGTTAAATGGCTGAATTGGGAAGGGTACTATATAAGGTCGTACATTAAAACACAAAGGTGATATTAAACTTGCCTTGTTTCGTCTTAGTTATTTCATGCTATAAACAAGAGATCTTGGAATATAGATTTGCCCGCTTTACAGAATGAACTTTTTCGCTTTGTAGATGAATCGAATTGAATCCAGCTGAATTTGTATTGTTAATGGTATGAAATTTGACTGGTAAGAACTGCATGTGTATACATGTTTGAACCCGATGAAATGAAGATTGAACTGAACGAAGAAACTTATAATCTCTCTACTAGCGACAGGTAACGTAATCGATTGACTTATATTTTGTAGATTAAAAAAAATGATGATTTATATTCTGCAAAGCAGACAGAGAGGATAAAAATCGTACCTCACATAGAGCTCACCCAATTCGCCTCGTCTTAAAAAGTCATTCTTGTGATGCGAAGTCGTTTCTGATAAAATCGGATTGTTTCCGACACCATTTTGGGCATGTGAATTGGACCCATTTGTTAGACGTTTATTCTTTACATTTAGGCTGGTTATACGTGCCTGTCTCTTGGCCGTGGTTTCGATGCTATAAACACACACCTGTTATGGTACAGTGTGTATATGTTTCATCATGCCTGCTTTATGAATGTGTAATTAGAATTACTAATGCATATGGCGAACCCGATTAAATATACTTTTTTTTTTCAATAGAAATCACGCTACCGATAGAATACCTGGAATATTTAGTAACTTGTCACGATATTTAGCAGCTGTTGTCACATACACGTAATGCGATATAACTGTGCAAAATTTGTTTCATAATTATACAACACAAACACAGATCGTATCTAAAATATCATAGTAAATTTTTTGAAAATATTTTCTCTCTCTCTCGAGTCTTTGCAGTTGAGGTTCAAAATTGAATACAAACGATAAGAACGATTAGGAAACATTTAAACGATAACCTTTGTCCTCCGTTTAAACGAGAATATTGAAAATTCAGGCAATCTTTTGTTTGAACTACTTTATATTCATGCACACTAGACAGCAATGTATAGTAGTATTAATGTTTGTATAACAGATGGCGAAAGATTTCAAATAAAACCAATGCTAAATTTAGCATATTAGACTATGCTTTGTTACTATACCCAGTACAGAAATATGGCAGTGCACATTTAAGTACGATTCTCAAAGTATATACGTGCAAGTGTTCAAACACAGATGCATACCTAACGGTAAGAAGAAAGATTGCCCACGTGTAGAATGAAATCAAAACACAGTATATCTACTTACACGTACCAAATATACAAAAGAAAGTATTAATGAAACAAAAAAAAAAGAAAACTTTATGAAGAAAAGATATGAGATAAATGATGAACAAAATAAGAACGAAATAAGCGTAGTGTCATACCTTTTCACGTCATACGTGTCTACAAGAGCAACAAATCGTTGCGGGAAAGCAATAGCGTAACTAATCAAAGCAGCTAATTCTCCACTAGAAGCCTCAGAAATTAGTGTTCCTACATCAGATGCAATGGAATCCTGGTGTTTGTAAGCTAATTCGAGAAGATCGTAAACCTCTCCCGTCTCTTTATGCGCCAAAGTCTGAAAACAAAGATGATTTCATTAGCATGAAAAATTTTGAATCTTATCTACAAACATATTAATTAACCGTTGACTTACTCGTTCTTGCAAGTCATCGATACCAATAAAAGACGTAATATATGCATGCGCGTGCGTTCCACTCACAGGAATGTCGTAAAGCTTTCCAGCTAATACGTTACTGCTACCATCAAAACCGCCTATAAAAAGAATTCAAACTGCAATTAATCGAAGTAACTATTAGAACGATCTACGAAGTATAACTGCTATTAAAAATTTACAATTACATTTCCGTCAATGTACAAGTGCATGTACACTGTTTACATGTTTTTATTCGAAAAAGTGACATAAAGAAAGCACAGGCCTCATCGGATACATTTAACTCGAACTCTTAAATTGTTACTCATTGCCATGGTGAGTAGCCGTGGCTGTCATAGAATGGTACTGGTCATTGATTTTTATTCGAAGAAATATATATATTATGTGTGCACGTATGTATATGTGTATGTGTGTATGCGTGTACGTGAGCGCATGTGTGTGTATATATTTCTTTGAAGCAGTCCCACAATAAATGGTACCATTCTGTAACAGTATATACGGTATATAATCAATAATTTAGATATGCTGCAAAACGATCGAATTATTAATGGAAAATGTTTGGAAATATTTACCCATATAACTATATTTGGAGGCGCTCAATCCGCCATCAGGACCCTGAGCTCTTCGAAGGCCAAACTCTAACAATGTTATATGTTTCCCAGCAACCATACGGTATCTGGCTGCATTAGTTGCCATTAAACTTGCATAGTTTACTAAGGTTAACAGTGTTGTTTCCAAAAGCTGAACCATTATTAATGGACCTTCTACTCTTAGTAATGGTATTCTGCATAACAACATATCAATTTGCATTGAGGTTTTAACTTATTAAAGTTTGACGTTTCATCAAATATGTAATGTCGATAAGCATTCGAACATTAACTCTAAACCGCTGTCTTAAGAGCAAGAAAAATTTCCCTAAACGATGACAATGATGACGATGATTAACATAACTTAATGATATCTGCACGATGCATTCATCTTCCATAGTATTCGTACCAACCTGGGAAAAGCCACAGAGCCTTCTTCCATAGCGTATATCGTCACATCTTTCGGCGTCAAATCTTTCAAGTAGTCGAAAAACCTCTGATCCACTGACGAC
Organism: Halictus ligatus; assembly: GCA_028454255.1. Taxonomy (NCBI): domain Eukaryota; kingdom Metazoa; phylum Arthropoda; class Insecta; order Hymenoptera; family Halictidae; genus Halictus; species Halictus ligatus. The sequence continues at coordinate 18,549,560 of CM052146.1, forward strand.
GGCATAGTCGACTTTAGGTATTTAATATCTGTAAGATCAACAGCTAGAGTAAACACATGAACTATCGAATAGTATATATACCACCAATATGTCCACATCGATGCTTACCGCTAGAAGAATACTTAAACTTCTCCAAAAACTTAATACATTCTTCCAATCCGGCAAAGATGGTAAATTCTCCTTGAAATGGATTCTTGCGGAAATATAAGTCGAACACAGCATGATCATTTACCTTCCCGCTTTTCCAATAGGCGTAAGCCATAGTAATTTGATATAAATCTGAAATAAAATAATCTAATAACTCAAATAAAATAATAATAATAAAAGATATTTTTCTTAAGTTAATCTCGAACGATTACATCAACGAGAACACCGGGTCACATTATTTCGAACGATCCTGTAGAAAATGCGAAAAACAAGCTAGCGTTCATTCATCCGAAACGACAATTTTGTAAATACAATAGTATTCGATTTTCGAACGGGTCGAATGGTCGTTTCGACATCATTCATAAAATAAAATTCGTATGTTTCACGAAAAAACATGTAAACAGCAAAAATGTGTTGCTTCCTTTCGAGGAGGAAATTCTGTGAACGAGGAAGAAAAAAAAATTCTGCGTCGAATTCGACACGCATAGCTCGCGTGGATAATATTTTGAAATGCCACTATCGCGTTACATCACTGTGGCGATATCAACAAGGAGGTAAACTACGGAATAAAATCGAGTCGGTTATTTTGAGGTTACTTCTCGCGGTACGTCGATTAATCGTATAAATTCTCGTTCGAAATACCTGTCAATAACGGTTGCACCACGCAAGTTTGACGGGAATAACACCGCGATTTTCCCTCGTTGTCTGACATTTTTTCGCGAAATCTCTGTTCAGCGGTTTCGGCACGAGAACAGGGAAAATTGCAAAAATGAAAATAAAAGTGTTTGAAAGGAAAGAGCGATTCCTTATCCTAGAGCGAGGAACGTTTATGCCAGTCGCAGCACAACAAGCACCGTTACCGACGAACTAACATTTTTCAACGGTGAACATCGTATTATACGAGCACGACTCCGGGTACCTCTCCGTGCACTCTCTCAGAATCGATAGAAACGTTTGAAGGACGTTACGAACAACGCGACCTGTTATTCCGCCATTCCCACCAATAGCAAAGCTTCCTCTTAAAAAATAACTAGGAATCGGGTTATCTATTTCGTTCGAGCACGTGAGCGCGTGGAAAGCGTTGCGAATTTTCGCTGCCGACTACCTACTGTGACCTGTACCAACTATACTATGCAACTTATGATTCATCACGCTCAACCGATTCATCGAAGTTCCAAATTCAAAACGAATCTTCACAGAGAAAGACGAGACGGTAATTTTCCACTCGGAACGATTACCACCCAGTTAGCAAAATGCCCACTCGATCAAATCGAGCGGAATGTGCGTTGCACGGATTGCGAGCAAAAGAGTTACGTATTTGGTACCAAACCCTGCTCGGAGCAGAATTTGGTCCTCGTTTGGTACGATTTTGGCACCAGAATTTGCCGCCAAATTCCTACTCGCACGCGGAAACGGATGGATGTAGAAAATAGATCAAGATTGAAATAAGTAGATTCGTAAATTTAATTCGATTTCCCCTCTCATCGTTTATTCCGAATTTTTCCCGATATTTACTTTCAGAACAAGGTTACGTCCGTTCTTATTGCGACGGACCTGCCCTCTATAACAAAGGCTGATCGAAGCCAAAGTTTGGCTCGAATTTGGCATGGCAGACTTTGCGCTGGAATACTGACGGTAATGCGGAAACAGATGGACGGCAATTCCGAGTCAAATTTTGGTGGCAGATTCAAAGCATTTTGCTTCACTGGGTACTATACACGCCGCATCGTGCGAATCTGAAATTGATACAACGAATTCTTAACGATCAAAAATGATGATCCGTTTCCGCTGTATCCTCGAGCGTTCCAGTTTAATTGAACATGATGTCGCTGTACATATACATATACATGGTGCACGTATTTGCACGTGGTAAATATATGTATATGTGTTTCAATTCAGATTCGTCCTGTCGCACAGTGATCCGGATCAAAAAATTTAGCGACATTTGGGCTCAATAATATGTTAACATTATGTTACAAATGGATGAAAAAAAACATCAAAAAATTATTTCAGTAATATTTACTTTGTATCTGTTATTACATACATTATGTTACGTAATGATTCATTCTTATTGATCTAAATTTCGAATTTTCTTTGTACGCGACTTTATCCGTATATTAGATATATAAAGATCGGACGTTGGGAGTAGTCTAAGCAGTGTATATTTATTTGTTAAAGTTCAAGAACATTTTCTGCTATTTTTATATCTAATTGCTTTAAAATTTTTATGTCGGACTTCTCGTGCTTCCTCAGAAAGCTGCCCAATTGGTAATAGTGCCCTTTGTATTATAACATAAAAATAACTGTAATACAACAAAATTGCTCCTAATATCTCACTATGCACGCTTAGACGATTCTCTTTCAACCGAATGCTAAAAACACGTCGAATGTGTAGCGTAACATAAACATTGCGTGCAAAAGTATTGCAGAGTAGGGAAATGGATTCGAACCGCAGCTACACAGGAGTACACATAAAACTGTGTGGAACATTGACAACATTAGATATCAATAATTTGTAAGATAGGACGAGGTGGGAACTAATTCTTGTGTGATTCTATAAAAGAAGATGTACTGTAAATATTGTAATTGGTTTTAAAGCGGAATTTTTCCTACTGTATTCAACATTATTTCTTTAATAGAATACGTGCATGAATTGCTATTAGAAAACAAGACTTTTCATCGCAAAAGTCTGCTCTTCAATTTAAAACAAAAATCGAGAGAAAATATTCATTGAAGAGGAACAATTTTTGTGACGAAAAATGCTGTTCTTAAAACGTCCAAGTTTCAATGTTCATTGCAACCGTACTATTGATTAAAATGTACTAAGTTTCTTCATTTTCGAGGTCCATGGAGATTTAAGAAATAATGTACGAAAGTATGTATGAAAGTTCGTATGAAATGTATGAAAGTTCGTTTTCGGGCTAAATGTCACTTATTTTTTCCGATCCGGACCACTGTGTGTCGTCTTGTTTGTGCAGATGATATTCAGACGTTGGTAGACGTTATCTAGCGCAATCCCCGAGCAACTAATTTTCTGTTCGTCAGCAGTAATCTTTTGATCCAAACAAATTACGAACATAGTTCTTTGCAGACACGTCAGCGGAGATAATGTTTCTCCGCGGATGAAACGTCGGATTGCGAGACGAACAACCAGAATGGTTGCGAAAAATGTAGCTGAAAATTGTTAGAACGAGTGTAGATAAAATCGCGACAAGGAAGCAAATGTCTAAAACGTCTTTTACTAAATATATTAACATTACGTCATTCTTATTTTTTCGCAATACCACGTTATCAGTTCGTTCTACCGAATTCCTGTAATTATCATATCTGCACTGTTGTATAACAAGACGACAGAAGGATAAAATGAATGTATTACAACAGTGGGTGTATGTATAAAGTTTTTAGATTCGATTTCGATGGAGAGAGACGATAGAAGCGGGATAGAAGATAGGATTGTGCGAAAACGATGCCGCAAAGCAGAAGGTACAATTATAGTTTGAAAGGGTCGCTTGGCGGTCGGGTGAATCCTTCGATTAAACATAATGTATCGTTAGGGGCAACATGGCCCCGTGTACCGGCGACCTTGCCGTAATGATACGGCATTGCAGCTGTTCTTCTTCTTCTTCTTCTTTCGACGAGGACGCGACCGCCTGAAACTTTTCAAATACGGAGAATTAGCAGAATTTTGTAACTCGCGTGCCTGCCGTTACACTTATGATGCAACTCCTTCAACCTGCAAAGACTCCTTTTCCGTGCCCATCAATTTCATCGCTCGATTCGGCCAAGCCGATTGCGCAACGCGATACCGCGATTTCTCCACCCGGAAATCTTTTCGATTCGATTTCGATCGAATTTTTCATTTTTCTTCTCGTGCTTGTTCTAGCTGTTAGCTATTGCTATTTCGTGTATTCGTTCGAAAGACTTGTGTTTATAAAATACCGTAGAAGTTTCGCAAACTTTATTCAACCGATTGAATGTTAGAAATTCTTAATGCAGCGCGCTATAACCGAGTGACAACCTCCACAACTACTGGTACATACCTATTAAATACATATGTATACGTAGGTAAACATATACCGGTAGTTATGAAGGTGAAATAAGTCACATCTTCTTCCTTCGCGATATTTAGAGTTTTCCATAACAAGTATTACGCGATATGTAATATATACTTTATTACTCGTACTTTATACCTTTTTTTTTAATACGTATATCTATATAGTTCCTCTGCAACTGGGAAGTTGTTCGTTTAATAAAAATGGTTGGAGAACCGAAATCGAGTAAACAGCCCCGTGCTTTATATAAGACGACATATAGAAACTATAATAGTTGTTTTAGATGCTCGACAGCTCTAATGTTAACCAGTCCGACTGGTCAACCCGCTTCGAACCGAAAGCAACGCTTCTGTCTAGCATAGTCCAGTCTATTTTCGTTAGATTCGGTTCACGAAGCCCGGTCTCGTCGGTTCATTTTCATTTCATTCACTTTGATCCGGAAGGAAGCCGAACACAGCGAAATACGCCGGCCTGCGGAATGCTCTCGTTTATCCTTTCATGGCTCGCGCATCTTTTCCACTCATTCGCAGAGTCAAAGCCGGAGTCAGAGTCAAGGACTTCCATTGAGCCGTGGCTGCGCGGTTTACCGCGAACAACAAACACACGAGCGCGATTTACGTACGAGTACTATGGCTCCGGCGAATTTATCGAAATTCCGGAGTCCGTCAATGAAACGCTTCCGATACGATTGTGTTTGGTTTCTCGGGGTCCAAAACGCACGGTTCCGATATTTTCTGGATAAGCATTTAGGTCAATGCGTAACCTTTACAATGACCATGCCTCGATAAGTCGGCAATCGTTGAACCGGGATGCCGTTCATGCCAAGCATTTCGCGTGATTTCCATTTGGGGACGCGACGCGACGTACTCCAACCGAATCAGAGAACCTGAACTGCAACCTCTAATTAATTATTATCAGTGGAGACACGTAGCCGGTCCGATAACACGGTGATTCACCGGCAACGCTGCCTCCAATTAGTTGCGCTCTCATCACATTAAGCGGAATTATTGTAACGCGAGACCCCATGCCGAAGGAAATACGTACCAGGCTGTATTCAAGAATACAGGACGTATTCGTAGGTTTCAGCGAAATTTTACGCAACGCCGAATAAATGTAACGATTAAACGAGGCAAAGCGTTTTGTCACTGTCCACGCTTTATTTGCAAGTATGGCACAACCCCTAAACTAGACAACGAGAAATGGTGTCTTCTTTTCACTGGCGTCGCAAGGCTTGAAACTATCGTGGCCACGGATAAAAGTAGAATCGGACTTGATAGAATAGTTTTTATCCCCTACAATCTGCAATCTACAATCTGTAATCGACATTTCACAGCCTATCTTTGCGTTCGTAACAGCTTGGAACAATTGCGAAGAAAAAGGATTCCACAGGCAATCTATTCCGAGCACTGACTCATGGTTTCCGTGACTTATGCACATATACGTACGTGTGCAAGCGTTCGTGGATATTTGTCTGGAACTAGGCTGTTGCTGGTGATCATTGCGGAAAATGTTCCGTACAGCATGGGGCGGCGGGAGAGTAATATTTATCGATACCTTCGTCGATAAAAGGAAGACGAATCGTTCCGTCCCCTCGTCGGAACGAGTATTTACAGCTCGAAGGAAAGTTTGTTTGAAATTGCAGAGCGCGTCGTCGAAGGATTATGAATTTTCGATGTTCACGCAACGGCGGAGGAAAAAGGGTAGCGCGATCAATGGTAATTATAATTTCCTAGAGTAGCGCCGTAGTCTGTCGCGACGGAAGGCCGATCGACGAAACAGGGCAGGGTACGACAGAGCGGACATTTTATACAATTATCTTTATTAAGTGTCACAATTGATATTACCGATAACTCATATCTTGATTCTACAAATAATTATCCAGTACTTGGCTGCCGAAATACACGCTACGTTAGTTCACTTGGTTACTGGCACTTCTGAGATATTGTTTAATCGCTAGTTAGATGCTAAACAACTCCGGTACGTGGACTTTAGACAAATGGTTCCCGAACCCAATTCTCTCGCTCCTCGCGGCAGGGACTGAGCAAATCGTTTGGCGATTCTCGATCGAATTGTACACCAACGAAAAAAAAAAAAGGAAAAACGAACTAAAACGGAACGAAATAATGAACTCTATAACGTTCTCTATAGTTGATCGACAGGAGTTTGATTGGCAGTTTCAATTTCGAAGAATTTGCTCAACCCTGTACAAAGAGTCTGATGGAAAAATTGAGCTTCCTGTTTATCTCTCTCTCTCTCTTTTCTTTTCTTTTTCTTTTTTTAGAAAAATCGGTCTCCGCTCGTGTTGCTATGCGACCGGCAAGCGTCCTCGAAAAACATAATCGCAAAATATACGATTGTGTTTCTAACAAAGCTAGGGCGACTCGTGGAAGCTGCGGTTGCTCGACGATCGAATATTTCTCGGTTTATTGTTAAACGCTTCGATGTGTCGTTCGGCTATAATAGTTTTCCCTCGTGTCTCGCGGAATCGGAGCTAAGAAGATGTTTGGTCCATTGAATTCTCGAGATATCGTCGAGGCGAAAGCTTGGTCACCCTACTATCGCTAACGTAGCAACGTGGTTACACAACATTTTCTCGCGGTTAAATGCTATTTACTCGTTTACTCGCTGACTCGCTCACTCGCTCGCTCGCTCGCTCGCACACTCGCTCGCTTACTCGATTAGGGTCAGGTTACACTGGGCAGGCCAAACGCCGAGGATGTACAAATGCTGGATGTACAAAAACCGGAATAAACAAATTTCGTCGACAGTATTTGTTTATACTGTTTTTGTGTCTACGAACCCCAGCGTCCGATCCGCCTGGTGTAACACTAGGTTCACGGAGCATTAAATGCGAGTATTTTACATTACTTTATAAAAATAAGAAGAACGTGTCTATCCAAGCCATTTTCACAATAATATATACCTAAGGAAATAATAAGGAGTAGTTCCACACAGATGGATCTTCGCAATCCCAATAATCGTGAATTAAAAATATTAGAACCCGTCCTTTTTTAAGGGTCCCGTAAACCTAGACATAATCTGACCCTCCTCACTCGTCTATTCCCCTATTCGTCTACGCATCCGTTTGCTGACCGACAGACTGTGGATCTTGATTTGTTCATCGATATTACGGATTTTTTCTTCGGTCACGATATTGGTCAGAACGAAAGGTATACTAATTGTAAGCCTACGCTATCCGCAGTCTGTTTGTCGGCAACCGATCGTCCGAATTTTCTGCGACTCCGGATTCCGTCGTCCCGGCCTATGTAACGCACGGATCGCGTACGAATATGTGTGTTTACGTAATGCATACGGAAGTACGGTCTACGATCTCTACGAATTACACGGCTCCACTAAACTTATCTAGATCCTCCTAAAGCTACTCAGACTTCAGTTAACATTTACTTTAATCGTTACAGATCTGTTTAAAAGAATAACATTGCGGATCGTTCGTAACGTCGTCTACAGCCTCTACGGTTTTCGTTTTACACGTTTGTTAGCTCGTTTAATACTGCATCTGAATAAACTAGATTCATCTTTCGTGACGATACGGCCATTGATATTTCGTATACTATCCTTATGTTTACAATGTATTACCCTAATTTGACACAGAATTTTCGTATACAGTCTTAAACGTTACTCAATGATGGTGCTCGTTTATCGTGCTAAAAATATCCCTCGAACTACATACGAACTTTCCTCTTACGGTTTACCCCTCTCCTCTTCCCCCGAATATTTTCGTTTTTTCTTTGGATTTTTCGTTTGGTCACCGTATTGTATAATGTAGCCTTATGAAGTACTCGCTGTTACACAGCAATGCTTTGTTTGGACAAAATAACGCGCTTTCTTTTAGAACGTTCGACGTCGCTCAAATCCGTTCACGTGTGTGTTCTGTACGTGTGCGTATGTGTGTGTGTGTGTGTGTGTGTGTATACGTGTTCGCGCGTCGCGTGCGGACGTACTTGTGTATTTATTGTTATGTCTTTTTTGCGTATACGTGTACGTGTTGCGTATGCGTACGCGCGTGTGCGTGTGTAAACACTTTTACTGTCTTTTTTTTAATAACGATAAGATAAAATTCCTCCCTCCCCCACTCCCGTTCTCGTCGACTAAACTATCAATTAAACGTAAAATGATTGAACGTTAAACCTTTGTACCTTTTGCTCCGTTAATCGACATCGAGTACACGCCGCTCAAACATGTTACGCATAATATCTAAACAATTTACGATCTCGAAAACTAGTAACATCGGAGAACACAAATATTGAGCGCGAACGTATCGTAATGATATTGTGCCATATCGCTATTCTACGATACTCGCGATTGCGCGACTCACTTGAATACTCAACCCATTCGAACACGGATCAATTTTCGTACGTTAAAGGTATCGCCGATTTACAAAAAATCACAGTTTTATCCCGCCAAGCTTCTCTCGACAACTTTTACTCGGTACTCTACTCAACTGATAAAAGATATCGCTTCCGGCCTTAATATTTAATATTTCATCGTGTTCGTTATCAATGAGTCAACGTATTCGAACTTAAGACGACTCAAATAATACTGTATATGTATATTTACACGTATCTATCGTGCATATACCGTTAATGCTGTTATCGTTTCTCGTATTATACAATAATTGTTGTGTCCATTTAGATATTAAACTTTCGTAGAATCTTTTCTAAGAAATGGTACCGAGAGCGGTGTCTAATTCGAATTTCTATCCTAGGGATCGAGAAGAAAATGTATACACGGTAAATATAGATAAACCAGTAAAAAATACAAATTTCTTATTTCGACTAGAGTGTTTAAAACCTATTGTTATTATCACTTGTACTATGTACGTACGAGTTATAAAATAATAATCACTAAATTCATCAACAACAATGGAAATGTATGTCCAGCAACATTGATAAGATAAAAAATTACGAAAAATATATATATTACATATGTGTACGTATATATATACACACACACATATATATATATATTTGCCCGTTGCTATTTCCGTGTAAAGAAAACCTAGTCACGGCTCAAGAACAAACAACCGAGTGCCTGTTGTTAACGATAACGTATCTAACGCTAATCGTAAACGAGTGAACGGAAATATAGAAAATTTGTTGTTGCCTCTCGTGTTAGCACCATTAATATTCAAAACTAAAGCTCGTTCGTTCGGTAACACCTAAACACGACCGTTCCCTAAACGATTACGCCTCTCTAAAACCATTCTTCGTACTGGTTGCCCATGGTTCATCTCATTAAATCCGCTGCTCTCTGTCTGTCTCGATGCACCTCTCGCGGATGCATCCTTTTACGGTGTGAAAAACAGTTACCTGAACTCGCGAAAGCTTTCGGACAGTAGGGACATTGATAAGGCCTTGCACCTGTATGCTGGTTTATGTGAAACTTCAAATCCTGATTTCTTTTGAACGTTTTGTCGCAGAGGGGACACGCGTGCGGTCTCAGATCCGAGTGGGTGATACTGTGGGCACGCAGCGTTGAATTCGTTGGATAAACTCTCCCGCAAACGTTACATGGAAACTGTATCCCCCCGTGGTACTCCTTGTGTCTGAATAAATTCGACTGTGTCTTAAAGCTGAAAACATTGCGGAGAAAAACATAAACGAAACGTAAACCACCATTACCAGAACTTGCTCGATTATATGTAGCTGTTTCTAATAATTGATTGTTACTTACATTCTACCACATATGTCGCAACCGTACTTTCCCTTAGGCCGATGAGTCTCCAAATGCACTTTTAGATTACCCTTGGTAGAAATTTTTTTACTACAAATTGGACAGACAAAGTTACCGGATGAATTATTATCGGTATTCATGTGAAGCACGCCGTTCGAGGAGTAGACTTGCTGCGATCTTAAGATAGGCTTTCCATCGGGTCGCTTTTCTTTAGGCAAATGAGACCATAGATGATTTTGTAGACCAATTTGCGATATGAACGATCGAGAACATATCGTGCACTTGTGAGGCTTAGACGGTGCATTGGACATCGATTCCTCGTCGTCTACCTGCGCTCTATCGCCGTTGTTCTCTTCCTCTTTCTCTTTCTTTATGTCCTCGGTTCTGTAAAACAATATGCTACAGTTTGTAACTACGTAAGTCTCTTTAAACATCTATACAGTATAGTGCTAGAGAAGTAATCTCACTTGTTCGTTAAGGATAATGGTTCTGGAGAATCGACTCTTGTTATTTTGTCTTCGGTATCCGATGCGTCTGAAGTTTCAGGCTCTGACTGCTCCATACCGTATTGTAAAAATAACATTGGATCTACTTTCACTTCCATTTCCTCCATGCTCGGAGTTTGACATTTGTCTTCTTGCGACGTTAATTCTGGTGGCCCCAATGGCTCGCCTTCGGCGAAGATTTCTATTGCACCCTGTAAGGAAACGTCGGTCTAACGTAATTCAACAAAATGACTTCCAACGAAGAATATTTGCTGTTTACTTTTGTCAATATCGTATGCAGCAATCCCCGATCTTCCACCTTTCTTGTTTCATCTTGCGTGTCTTTGATGATCTCCGAATCCACATCCTGCATAACATTTATATTATCCATACCACTGTATAGTTGTAACCTTAATTTCTCCTGGGTTCTATACGCCATCATCGCGAAGCGATGAATGCTTTCTATTCTCTTGATACATGTAACGCACACCATTTTTGAAAATCTATCTTCCGAAGATACCTATAACAAAATTCGTATTATTAATGCAAGGCAGACAAAACAATGGAAAATAAATAATAACAAGTAAAAATGTTGTAAAAGCAGTTGGTGGCGACAGAAAAACCTTAGAGAAACGTTGCTAGAAAAACATTATTTTTCAACATCATTCGACAAAAAATTTTTAATTTCTTTTTTTTGGGAAATTGTTCGCTGTCATCAAATAAAAATTAACCTTACGGCTCAAATGAAAGTTAACAGTTTTCTATCTGCTACTTCCAAAAACATATAATTATACATTGTTAATCGTATGTTAAACATGTCGTCCATCATTTCATTCAAGAAACGTCAGACATTATTTGTCAGCGTTTCGTGTATCGAATTATACTTGTATAGATGCACGAGGCTACGCGTGTGTATTCATGTATGACACGTATGTGTATGTGTGTGTGTTATATATATATATCATATACAGTATACTTATTGTAATCAATAAAATGCTAATTTTTAACACTTTTATATTCGTAACAAAATGGATCCCTCCGGGCCATCCCTTAGGAACATTCGATATATTACGTATCAGTTACATATATACATACACCCGCACGCATTTCGATCGAATTAATTATCGTTTAATCGCGCCGATGAGAAAAATCGTTGCTCGAAACGAATCACCATATTCGTTTCTACATTGAAAAACCACGAATATTAAATTCAATGTTTAACGAAATATTTCAGTTCCGCGTAAATATATTCATCGTATCGATTAATTAATTAGTTGCATTTCATTTCGGTGAAATTTCTCATTATCGGCAAAAGATATTTAATCCGACAAGCCGATTAATTTTTGGAAATGATCAAATTAGCGAAACGGTATCGCGGGACAATGTATATATACGTTTATCGAGCAGACGTAAATGGTTTACTTGGAAAAAAAAAAATTACAAAACAGTTCATCTAATGTTATAATAAATCGTAATAGCAATTGGCAGACCGTTTCGAGTTTCCGCATGAATACGCACTTACTGAATGCACACACGTTGATTCACGTGTACGGATTATGGGGGTCGACGAGGGGGGTCGAGCAGGTCAGGGATCAGGGATCAGAGATCAGAGAGAGGGTCCCGTTCAGATTTCGAAAAAAAAGTGCATGCTGCACACAGAAACTCGGTTCGACTGTGTCCATGCAGGCGCGCATACAACGGCGAGCCTGGTAATTCGCACGGAGCGCGGTCAGACTCACCAAGATGTACAGATATTTTCGTATTTTGGTCTGCAGGTAGTGCCGTCTACCATCCTCGGCGAAAATGTGGACACCGTCGTTTCTTGGTATGTCACTAGCACAAATCCGACAGTGGGGCTCGTCCTCCCGATCGCGTTCGAAATCGCGACCCGCCGTACCCATTTCAAAATGAAACGAGAAAGAAAAAAGCGAGTCGACGAGCTATTATCACCCACGTGAAGGATACGAGCCCACGTTTCTTTCGCACGACGACTACGTGTGTGTCCCGATGCCGGAGCACGAATTTCAAAAAAAAATACTACAATTACGGAGAAACGGCGTTTCACGGCTTTTCGTTCACAACGTTAATTTGCATTGTTATATTTTTCTCTCTCCCCCCCACCCACCCTCTTTTCCCCTGTCCTAACACCTCGAATGAAAAAACGTCCGAAACCTCCGACAATAAAACTTTTCACCGATGCATCTTTACGATGTGCCAGCGTGTCCAAGAGGGTTGATTATTCTAACGATTTTTTTTTACTTATGAGTCCCCCGGATTGGGTGAGATTACTCTGGCACAACGTTGACGCTTTAAAAACGACGTCGGCGCCGGGCGTCGGCGTCTCTCTCCCGAAACGAGTGCTCAATACAAAATATATAATAGCATTCGTCGATTTGAAAAACATATGTATATAACCAATTGTTTTATTTATGGATTCCGCCCGTATTAAACGATATCACCGTTCCAGGCTGTCCCAGCGAGCCTTTTACAGAGTTCTCCGGCTGTTTACGCGTTAATTAACGTCGCCTCGTTAAACAGTTCGGTTCTCATTTCTAAAATACTACCCCTCGTCACAAATAAAGAATAAAATGTATCAGCGCGGTACTCTTAATTGGTCCGCCATCTTCTTTCGCGAATTCGTTTGTATTCTTTGATTTTAGACCGCGGGAGACGATCCGATTGATCTTGCGGCCGGCGTATCGATCCGACGGTGAGCTTATCGCGTCAGGAATACGCGTAGATCGATAGATTTTCTTCAAAGTTATCGGATATCGTGGAAAATAGAACGAATTTTTCCAAACTTTCCCGCCATTTTTCTGCCCGTGTATTACTACGCGCATGTCGAGAGAGGGATGATTGTGAATGTTTTTGTCGGTGTGGAAAATAGTTCCAGGTACTTGCGAACGAACAGCCTCCCCCTTGGATATGCTACGGCCCCATTTAAAAAAAATCAATACTTAATAATTAGCAATTAATACATTCCTTCGGTATATACTGATGTCTTGTCTTCTCAAGAGTTTTGTGTTCGTACGTGTTCTGTGAACATTTAGTGTTGCAATTTTATACGTATCATCGGCTTTATCTGTATCGAACAGCAGGCATAATTATTAACTAGAAGTAAATTATTTATCCGTATAAATCTTACTTACGCCGAAAGTCACTTTTGTATCGCAAATAAACCTCTTTTAATTTTAAACATTCCGAATTGTAGTTTTTTTTCTGAAGGTTAACGACGTTCGTAATTTCTTTTCGTTTCAGGATTTTTTTTATGAAAATGGTCATTTAGCTTGTATCAATGTTACCATTAAAATAAAAATGCAGTAAATAATATAGCTAAATAAATGTACATTTTGTATGAATGCCAAGGGAATTCAATCCTCGAGAGAATGTATTTCATAAAATATAAAGAACTATAAAGAAATAATATTTCCTTAGAAATATTGTTGTAGTATCAGTAAATATCTTGTGTAATAAATATATAGCTTGTCAAAGTACAAAGTATATATTTATTCGGCCAATTTTAACTGTAAATCCAAGTCACAAATACGATCGGTTTATAAATATCGATTGTGTAGTCTAGTTCTTCCTTTGGATGCCTCGCGAAAAATTATAGATGCACTCTGGATTTAACATTTTGCTTTATTCTGTATCGGTAAGAATAATTTAAATTCTGCAGGCAATTCGTCTTCCGAATACAGTCTATCCGAAAAGTATACTCTTCTTATTCTACAATTGGCATGAATTTGAATTCTCAATGTCTCCACGTAGTTTGTTCCATACGCGCGCCTGGTGAAGTCTGCTAAATTGAATTGAATTTGATTCCATCCGTCGTCAAGTCTCATCGGCATAGTGCAAATAAATGGTTTCACTCTGGTCGTAGACTGATAATTGCTGGCTCGGAATCTGCGGCGTACATTCTTATCGTCGATTACCTAGAATAAGTTAATCGGAAGAAACCTGGTGATCAGTAATCGATGGTTAAACGATCTTTGGATTTTTCTATCTTACCTGAACTTCAAATGTAAAATACTTTTTCAGATTTTTAATGATCATCACTAAGAACGGCAATTTTATACCCAATGTTTTTCTGGGATCTGCTGGACACGTGATGTACGTGGTGCTGACATTACTACCCAGTATTTCTAACACTAAACTTTGTATGTCATTATCCGTTATTCGCTTTATGTGACCATTTCTCACTTTCTTGTCCCAAATCTGTAACGGTTTGCTACCGATACTATACAAGATCGATAAAAATCCACTTTGGAATGTATTCTTAAACATGTTCCTCGGTTTCTATCGCGAATGTTGCTTTTTCCCAAATTATTCCTTTTATTCTATTCGAATTGGATAGATACGTTTTCCAAGTTCAAGAAATTTTGTGCGATCCGTGGTATTTACAACTTAACCTCCCTTCATTTTACAACGCTGACACTGATCAAAAAGTTACACATTTCAAATCATTTCAATGCCGGAACAATGAATCTATATCACGTTTAACATTGTTTTTCAAACGCGAACATTTTCATTGCAACTTATCATTTTCTTTTGGAAATTTAACTCTCCGAAATAACTTTACCGACGAACATAACCTATAACATATCTGTTTGATCAATGTTGCCGTAGGATTCGCGACGACATCGAAAATCGATTGTTGTCTCGATTCCTTATGAATATCGAGGATTTTAAATCAATGAAAATTCATGCCTATATAAATGAGGAGTATAAATGAAAAGAATGCTACCCGACAACATGAACGTTTTTACAATAATTTATTGATGTCAAATACAAACCGATAAAGTTCAAATAAGCGTTAAATGTCTACATATTAAACCATCGTTTTCTCTTTTAAAACGGGGTTAACGCCGATTCCTCGGCAATAAAAAACTTTATCAGTGTAAAATTTTTACTGTCATATAATGCTACTTTTTTTATTTATTCCTGTAATATCGTTATCTTGTTTTTCACTGTATTCGCTCGACGTTACTGAAAATCACATTTTGCGACTGTAGCCTCTCGGGGAATGAATAAGAAAAACTGAAAAAAAGACGACAGACTCGAAGCAAGTATTGCTTTCATTTTTTCGGAAACCTAATATCCATCGGTTTTCTTCAATTAAACAAAGATACTAAAATACGATTCTTCGTCGAAGAAAGTTTCTGATAATTCGATTCGTCGTTCCCGTTAATATTTCGTTGGAACGACACAGAGATTTCTCAGTTTTGCTAAAGACCAATAAGCTTCCGTGGTTCGTATAAAAATGATAATTCTCGAGACCGGAAACAAAATATACATTATTATTAATTCGTAATTTATAATACGATTACAAGTAAGCGTACAATGTTCGGCGTCGATATCACGACTGCCCGACAGTTACAGGTTTAACAGACAAAAAAAAAAGAAAAAATGAATCAATACATTATGATACGAAACATATTTCGAATCTGACAGTTTATTTCTAATGTATCTGCAACGTATCTCGAAATCAGCTTTATCCCTCATATTTCTTCGACATAGTTCCACCTCGTACACCTTAGTAATTAATACTTTATTCGCTTATTATTACGACTAACTATTGTATTATAGTTTACGCGGATAAAATAGGTCCTGCAGCGGGGGATGGGAATGGGGATGGGGTGATGATGGGGTACGCTTTACGCAGGATTCACGTTCCGTCTATGACTGTTGTCTTCCGCTCAAAATCTAGCCTGACGAAAGAGAAAATGAAAAAGAAGACACGTTTAGCGCACGCAAAATCGTTTCTTACGTTCTCTTTTCTTTTCGTCTCGTATCGGAACATTGAATCCCACGGGAAGAAGGAAGGCCCATTCTATGAAGCGATATCTCGGAAAAAGGAACATTCATTAACTCGTCCTCGAGCGATCTATTTTATATAAATAATTTTGCAAGTTATCGCGCGCAAGGTAATACGAAAGGTTACCTCTTAACGAAGAAGTCATCTCATAAATAATGTACATGCGACGCAACGAGTTCAAAAGAAAGGACCCTTGTAAAAAAAGAACGAAAAATATGGGGAAATAAAGTTAACGCCATTTTCTAATTCGACTCGAGTTGATACTCGCAACATAAGCGAACGTATAGTTTTCTAATCGTCCGAATTCGAACTTGTTCGTCGCACAAGAGACGATTAGTTGTCTCGTGCTCTGAAAACTAAAATTCTCGTTTACATGGGTCATTTAGTGTTTTGAACTCCTAAAATTCTCTCGTTTCTTCTTCGTATAGAACTCCGTTGATACGAAGTTGCGTTGCAGATCATAAAAGATGAACCGATCATGAACAACAGACATCATGGAGGAACTCCGCAATTGAATAATACCGTTGCTTTCTCTCTTTTTGTTCTGTTTGTTTGCGCTACCGTCGAACAACATTCGAGACACCTTACGAGTAATTTCATGGTAATAATGAATGTAAGATAAGTCTTCGGCACGAACCGGAACATCGTATTCCTTCCTCGTCGTTAGAGGAAGACGCGAGCAAGCTTGATCTCTCTCTCTCGACGTTTATCTTCATTCATTATTGTATCTTTTTCTTTTTTTTTTCTTTTTATCATCGCCACCTCAGCATCGTTACAAATTATTCTTGGCAATAAGACAAAATTTACGACGCTTTAAAGATATCGTTACGTTGCACACCATCGCGGGCTCGCCGCGATGAAATGTCCCTTCGTTCGCGATCGTAATGTAACGAGACAAATTTTGAATTATTACCATTTTCAACTACAATTTTCGATACATCCAAAATCATTTCAAGTTCCCTTGGCGGATGACGGATGTATGAAAATTTGAATGTCCTTTACTTCTCAATACCTCGCGGAACACGAATACTATAACCCCAGAGTGCTTCTAGGCCCCACGAAAAAGCAAATTGGGGCGATCATATATGAATATATCACATTACCTTTCTTCAATCCCTATTATACTACACAGAGATGTGTGCACAAGTTTCTCGAGCACGGTGAAGAGTCTCCAATCAATTAGCCAAAGGCTCCGGTAGTCTTTGCGATTAGAACGAAAACAGGAATGAGAGTGTTTTCGTCATTCGATTGGAGACACTTGAAACGCGTAGCTCTCCGACGTATTCTAATTGGATTCCGTATCGAAGACGCGCGCCTCGTACAACATGGATCGTCACGTGCGGAATTCGAAATAATCGTGATCAGAGAGAGGACTTCGTTTCGTTCAACGAAACGGAATCGAAACTTTTTGGTCAAATTGATATCGATCGTTTTCCAATTTTTCTTCAGGACCTACGTACACGAAGATCCACGAGCCGAATGTGGTATTTCACTGATTCGAATGCGCTGACATCAGGTAATAAGACATAACAGACATTCTATTCGCGGAAGAATGAGAAAGCTAAGGATTAAATAGAGAAACTAAGAGATGGCCGCATTTCATCTCAGATTTCAATATTATTCTCACTTAAATGTTTCTACAATGTTCTCATGATCATAAACCACGACTCTCTGGAGAATGACCATTTTTTTCATTCGGTTATGACGTCTGTGCGACGACTCGTGTTTACCGATTGTGGTCCTATCAATGAAATTGTTATAATAAATATTGTAGAATCGACGAGCACTGTTAGGATCACAATCTTGATCAAGCACCAATAAGAATTCTTATGTTTCTCTTTCTCTCTCTCTCTCTCTCTCTCTTGCTGCAGTTCTCTAAGCATAGAAAAAAAACTGTAATATAAATGAATCCACTCGATGATCGCTTCGTGTCAAACGTACAGCATACGCCTTCTTAGTACCATGTAAGTTTCAAGATTATCGCAAGAGTTTACCGAGGAGGCTGCTATGAACGATCATTTTCGGTTGCTCGTAAATCAAACGGCATTTTCGCATATGCTCACTGTTCCCTCTCCCTCGCCCTCTCGTTAATAACTCGAGTGGTTATTGGTGCTTGAGCAATTTTCTTGGCGCGATTAAGGCACTGCAAAAGACTGATCCTCCACAAAAGCTACTGATCTTCCAAATACGCAGTCCATTAGGTTAAAGACGTAATGGCGTAATATGCGAAGACCGAGTCATCGGTGATTCAATGTTTGAAGTTATCGTGTAATAAGGCCCGGAGAGACTGACCGAGAAGTATCATTTTCCCGTAGATTAGAGTTCATTCAACAACTGTAATTACACGTAAATAGATTAATAAAAAGCAAAACGTATCGTCTATGATACTACATACAAAAATATAATTTAGGAAGACTACGTAAAAGCAACAGTGCACACTAATAAAAAAAAAAAAAACAAAAATCTGCAATCCTGATTATATGAAACTAGAAATATATTATTATAATTAATACTAATAATAATAATAATAATAATAGTAATAATAATAATAATGATGATGATAATGGTGATGATGATAATATGATGATGACGACGGCTATGACAATAATAATAATAAATGTAATGAAACCAAATCGTTAATTTGAAGAATTCTACGATACAATTCAAAGAGCCGAGGTTTAATATTAACACTTGATATTGATGTTAATATCAAACCTACAATTAAATCACTCGCTTTTTTAAGATCATTTTCAAACGTGCCTTCGTCATATCCATTACTTCGTGAAATATTCCTAAATTAGCGTTCCTTTGCAATGCCTTAAAACGGCAATGTAAATTAAAGTTACGAGTTAGATAAGCCTTAAATACTATATGATTACTTATCGATAGTTCCATCCATTATATTGTTCTTAACCTGTATGCTAATATGTATTCCGTCCCCGGACGCACCTTTATCCTTTTTCGTTTGCGAATTGGATGCATTGTCAAGACCCAGTTTGCTTAAAGTGCGTAAAGCTTTTAATGCTGCTTGATTACGGCTCGCGTTCCTTGTCGGCCCATTGCCATGGCAAACTTGCGGCGGGTCTGTATTCAGCGTCACCAGCGACAGATATTCTTTGTTTACCGCACCCTAAAAAGTTTAAATAATATATTGATCGCGCGCACGCACACACACGTGCTCATACACAGCGAACCTACACACTACCTTAGGAAAATCGTTGAATTCCACGCTGAAGTTGAATAATTGAGAGAGATATTTCAGTTGGTCTTTAGGAGAAACTGTGGCCGGATTTTGTTGCTGCTGTCCTCGCAGTTCCTCGGCAACAATTTGTACGCTAGGTCCACTGCCTAATTTCGAATCTTGACCTCCATCCACCAGCAAAAGTCCAGGTACCAGCTGGCGTCCGATAGTTCCTGATCACAATCGATTAATTGAACAACGAACCAACAATGCACACTAGGCATGTCCAAACCGATTTCAATGAGTACAGAGCTAAGAATACTTCACCGGAGCTAACGTTCCGTCGAATGATGCGACAAAATATACAGGGTGGGGCAATAACTATGTCCAGTTTGAACGCAGAAAATGTTTGTGTCACAATATGTGCCCCTCTATACCGTGTAAGTTTTCTATATAACATTTTTTCATGTTATTAGAAATAACAGCAATATTCGAACTGGACACAGTTATTGCCCCACCCTGTATAAATAAGATCCTTACTCCATTGGATTCTCCTTCACCCCATCTTCCTCAATAAACCACCCTAACATAATACTGTTTTCTCTCGTTTAGCTCTGATAGTTCTTTTGGTCGCGAGAGTCGTGCTTGGCCATGCCTGATTTTACAATTTGTGTGTCTCACCTCCAACCGGATGAGATGGGGTTTCATTGATCTGTTCGTCTTCCAAGAAAGTAACTTTCCTAGGCTTCGATTCGGTGGTCTCACTCTCCCCTGTTTTTATCGATGGCTTTGTGGGCTGCGGCTTACTGTAACCTAATTGAGCCAAAAGAGCTTCCGCTGCGGCTCTCTTGGCCAGCTTCTTATTAGGACCCATTCCCTGAGCAGAATGCTGGCCCATGGTAACTTCCATGACGAATTCTCTTCGTCTCGGCCCACCCTTCTCTTCGATTAGATTATAGACAGGTTCTTTTTCCCGTTTAGCTTGCTGTATCTGAACCAATCGGGAGATTGGATTTACTTTTTCAGCAGCTTCGGACTCGGAACGCGGCTCTTGATAAACTTTTATCAAATTTCGTGATTTTTTCTTCGTCGTTGCGGACTTGCGTTTGAGTCGCATCGGACGATTCTGTATAGTTTCCGGCAACGGTGGCAAACGATTTAACTCTTCCAACATGAACTCTGCCGCATGTCTTTTCGACACCTAAACGATAGATTTCACAGTTAACACGTGATCTTCCACTCTTGAATATACCAACATGCAAGACTTACCTTCTTCGAAGGTCCTTCTCCGAACGTGACTTTATCGCCGATGGTACATTGCGTTTTAAATGTCCGAATGTGAGGCTTACCGATTTCAGACACAACTTCGAAAGTAACCGGTAAACTGCGTTTCAATGCCTTCTCGTGAACCAACGATACGGGACTTTTTAATTCCGCGATGGGATCTTTGGCATCGCCTAATGTACCGTTCTCGCCCGTGTTACAAGTATTTGCTACTTCAGGTAATGGTAATTGGCGTAATTGTTCCAAAGCTTTGCTTGCTGCATCGTGTCGTGCTGCTTGCCCTGTCAAACCCCTACCGATGAATTCGCGTTCTCCTACCTGTAAATTTGGGCACGTTTAATGTTTCTGTTAGGTGTATTCGTGTCGGATCGTGTTCACAACATTTAAGTATTTGATTACCTTTAAAGATACAAAATACAGTTGCGGTTCCGCGTGGAAGCCACGATTATACGTAGGAAAACGAGGATTAAATATTCGTGGAAAATGCCCCAGACCATGCGTAACATATTGCTGTAACCCTGCTGGGGGAGCTTGTCTAATGGTATAAACAGTCGGTTCTCCTCTCTTCATAGCCAAAGCGTTTAACTCGACGGTCGGAGGTAAATTCCCTGCAAAAGAGTTCTCTTGTAGGAGTTCGAATCGTTCGCGTCAGTGCTGTCCATGGTGGAAACGATTTACAGCACTGAGTCGCGTTTCGCTCTAGATTTTGTAAAAAAATACTGTGCAACTATACCAGAACCACTGAACCATTTTTCTGGATGTGCTACTCTCATCGCCTTTGTCGGTTTCGGTGGAGGCCGTTGATACCAGGTCTTGGTTAACGCTTCGGTTGCAGCACTGTGCTGAGCTTTCTTTATGCTAGGACCGTCGGCAATGTATTCCTCTTGTCCAAGTTTCAGGGTTACCGTAAATCGTTTCTTGTGCGCTGGTCCTTGTTCGTTAGTCAACCTATATTGGTGCTGAATCTTATTAAAACGTGCTAACTCATTCAATAAGCACATCGGTGTTTTTTCTTTCATGTTTGCCAAAGCTGGATCAATCACGTTCACATGATTTTGGGTAGGTGGACTCTGATCTCTGGACTCTCCATTGTTGGTTTCGCTTGTAGACGGTTTAGATTGGTCTATGGATTGCTGTAGTTGCACATGTTGCTGCGAAGGAGGATTTTGTTGAGAGTTTTGTTGTTGCGGATATTGAGGCGGTTGCACGTTTGGATTTTGCAGAGTCACAGAGACAGTGTTCGCTTGGTCTTTTAAACTGACGCTAACCATGGTCCCTGAAAACCGGTACAATTATATCGACGGAAACGTTGTTTACGTACAATCTATAGAATTCTAGTTGAAATCGTGCGATAGTACCGCTTGTGTTATGTGCATTCATGCCCATCAACATTGGTTGTCTTGGATTTCCGTGCGGCGGTCCAGGATGTTGTATGTGATGAATATGTTGTTGATGGGGGGGCATGGACAGTATTTGTTGATGCGGATTCCGATGCGGTAACGGATGCTGAGGCTGGTGTAAAGGGGCCATATTAGCCTGTTGCATAGGACGCATCGGACCTCCCATTCTAGAAAATAAACTAGAGCACATTGTTATTTCTACCTCGGACAATAGATAACGCGTTCGATTGAAAAATTAATACCGATCGAGGGCTAAATACCCGGTAAGACCAACGGTTACGAACCTATTATGATCTCTGAGTTGGTTTTGCATTGTATGATGTTGGTGACGTATCATCGTACAAGAAGTTATGCAGAACCTAGAATGAAAAGAAAGGACATTAGAAATGGACCGCGGACACAAGAAGAAATTGACATTGGAAAAACACAACTTAGACGAATTAACGCTTACACGCGAAGTTCAAGTATTAACTTGCTAACGATCGTTAGAAATTAACGATAACGGTTCAAACGAATCATACTTTTCGTTGCAAGATAAACCCGATTGCTCAATGTAAATTAGTATAGTACAACGATGGGATTTCAGAATTCGAAAGACGGCAACTAAGTACCGAATCTATTTGACAGTATCAGTGAATACATGTACTATCTAGGCTGCAACGAGAACCGAACGAATTTGTCAGCAGCCGAGAAATAGAACGACGTTGACTAAGCGAAATGCATTTCTTTTCCTCGAACGAATCAGTCAATAGACAATGGGCTTGGCCCGGCTATTTGGCAGTGTAACTATGCGGTCGAATTTTCTTACCGAAGTTTGCTCTATTTCACGAAAATTTTCAAGTTATCCAACAGTGAAATTTCCAGCGAAACAGATCTGCCACTTAGAGGAACACTGCCAGGCCCTTTACACGGCTATTGGCAAACAGTAAAGAAAAATCGTCTGTAGACTAAAATGCGGCCATTTTGATGTGAGCCTCTCGGCCACCGTCTCTCACCCCTTCCAAAGGGCATCTTATACTTTCCGATTTTTTTAAAAGTCCACAGAATCGATTTCGATATCGATATACTCTCGATTATTTAAATCAAGAATTGGCTAACATTTTGCTCCTATGCTTTTACATATTGCATCCGTTGTTTTCAAATATAATTATGAAATATATCGATAAATTATATATATATATATATATATATTTATGCATCGAAATTTTATTATTATCATTATATTTTCGAACAAATGGAACGATATTGAAGGCAATACTTACTATGATATATATTACTCTTAAAAATCGAAATTCAAATAACAGAAATATATATTTACGATACATATTATTTTGTTGAAATCAAATTGAATCATGCACCGACGTCTGAAAGAGTATGCATATGTACTTTTGAATCGTTAGCTAATAACAGATTGTAAAAGTTTCATAAAAAGTCTATACGTTAAAACTTGAAGATAACGACTACTTTGTATGTAAATCCGTTTTGAGATATGTATATTTAGTATACTTTCAAAACTCATTCATCAATTGAGTTCTCGATATGAAAATAGTAATTTTCTTACAGAATACTATTTGAATATTTTATATTCGCGAATACGCATGTTTTATTTCTTAACAAATAGTTCATCTAAATGTTTTAACAATAATTGGTTTATAGGATTCTTCGTGTCATTATCATTATACTTAAACTCGACCAACTTATATAAATACATGACCGTATCACAAAAATCTTTTCACAAATATCTGTATGTAGTAAATAGCTGTTGCAATAATTATGCTTTGCATTATGTAGAATTGTATTGTTTGTTCAAACTATGAATACAAGGCTTAAAATCTGATTGACATTTTTGGTATGAGAATTGTTATTGATTGTCTTTTTTGTTGTATGTGCCATTAACGCGGTTTCCATCTTTTGTTGGTAGACGAGGATATCGTCAACGTTGTTTATTTATATTGGAATGGATGCACAATTAAATAATAATTCAGACCAAGATATAATAAAGATGAACATAACCCATAAATATCGTTCTGACTTTGTACCGAATAAATGATCTATTAAGATGTATATTTCAAAATGGAAACGTAATTAATCGATTCGACTCCACCTATTATTGAATAAACAAAAATGTATGAATGAATTTGAACAATCATCGAATTTATGTACATGTCTGCATATGTCTTTTATTGATACTCATTTATAGTTTAGCTTGGTCAGTAATCAATTTACTCCAACAAGCCAATAATTATTAGGAGCGTAATAATGCAAGGAGATAACCAACTACAAAATGATGTGTCAATTGTCTTTTTATTTATTTTTTTTTAAAGCTTATCTGCTATTTTGTTTTAAAATATAAACGTAAAAATGGAACAATCATTTCACTATGAATTTCCTTAGTAGTAACCATCGATACGTATCTATTTACAGTGGTATATGTACAATAACGCACACAATAGCAATATAGATACAATAAAAGAATAACTGATTAAATGTATTTCGAACAATATGATAAAGATGTATGTAACACCAGTATAACAAACAACAATTTGAAATGGAATTCGAAAACAATTTAGATTTACTTACAGAAACAGAATTGTATTTCTAGTTTATCAGAGTATAGGGTACAGAAGAAACTTTGAACACATTAACTATGATCGTATTGCGTTGAAACATAGCTGAAATTTGTCTCTATGTGAAAAAAGATTGAATATATGGAATTTCTTTATGTAAGAAATTATAAATACTCTCCATATGTTTAGAAAATACACTGATTCGATAAAAGTATTACACGTAGAGCGCCCTATTTTTCTCATACTTATTTGGCAACTATTTTCGATCGACTTATATGAGAATAAGTAGCGATACGATAAAATAATTACAGTTAATCTAACAAAATTTAGTTTGATAATCGTGTTACTTACTCCATCATATTTTTCTTTCTTATTATCTATTAATTCATCGTAGAATCGCACTTTGTGTTATGTTCATTCAACTTTCTTATTAATTTCTCTTTGGAGCCAATAAGCGTCTAGCATCATCGTCTCGGAGACTCAGCTAAGCTCCTTTATTATAAAATAATTTGTTAAACGTTTAACGATTTCAATTCAATAAATACTATTTGATATACAATTTCGCTACTATATTTACAAAGAGCAGAATATATGTACATATACATAGTGTACATATACATATGTTTAGTGTCCCTGTAAAATAAGTTCAGGTTGATTATCTTACTTAAACGTTGTTTAAATAGAAAGAGGCTGCCTGCCGGTGATCACGAGTTTTGATATAAAAATGCATCAACAGGAAATTTAGGCAATGCTTGGAGATCAGTTCCATGAAACACTGATGCTAGAAAGTCTTTAGAGACGGCCCCTTTATATTTAAATTTATAATTTAATGGTGAAGATGATATGTGACAATTTATTGGTATTCCGCTCCAAAGTTTTCTCTATTTATACAAAAACGACAATAAAATGAATGAAGAGCAGATGGAGTATGCTGTGTAATCATGCACAACGCTATGCTTATAATCCGTTTAATTGATGCATGCGTAAGATAATCTTCCTGATCATTGAATTTAGGACAGTCTACATAATATTTGGTCAAATCACTATCACTCCTTATAGATAGTAACAAGTGACTTTGACATTACTATTTATTAATATAAATCATTGCTATTACTGTATACTTTTTTTCAACCCACTTCCATCCGATATCGAGCAACAAATGATTGTCTTTAAAAGCGTTGTGCACAGAATAAACATACAATTTCGATGTGAAATATATATTGGAAAATCATTAGCCAAATCATTGTAAATTTATTCAAGTGAAATCACGCAATTCATTATCGTACGCATAGCTTGTATGTATACAAGTATAATATATCACGAATTCTGCGACGAAACGATTCGAAAATGATTTTATTGTAAAAACCGTGGACGTTGAAATGGGTTAAAAATAAATATAATCTTCTTTCGTACTAATTTCGAATAGCATTAGGCACTGTCAACCCTTCATTGAAGATTCTTCAATAAGTTAAATTCTATAAGGTAACGTCGAATATAAAAATTAGCTTTCAATTGTTATGATAGTTATCGTACGTTAAAAGCCAATATGTCATCGTGTGTATCGAATTCCGTAAAAAAAGATTCATTACGACAAAAACAGTTCTATTTTCCAGGGTATTTTAATTTAGCGAATTACATGATAAAATATAGCGTATGTTCTTCCTACTTACAAAATGTAAATTTTTACAATCCTTCTTTAAAACAAAAGATATGTATTCAACTTCTAAAGATTCGCACCGGGGCGCCTTCTCATTTGATCATCAGAAAGTAAGACTTCAATTTGGCTTTATACTATTAACAACATATATAACAAAATTTACAGAGCGTATCGTGCGTCGATAAACTTATCTCTTGATTTAGGTCCTAGATCACAATAACGTGTGTACGCGAAAACTTTTACAAAAGGAAAACAGAACGAGGCGTGGTCAAAGAAAATACATTGTCGGTGTGGTTACTGTCTGTACTTTTTAAGCATCAAGATACTCGATTGTGCAGCTGGTAGAATTGTGCTATTCGCTTAATATTGTACTTTCTCAGGGCACTATATACCTCTAAATTTCCTTACAAAGTAGACAAACTTGGAAGTTAGACTATAATTGCTAATTATTACACAACAAATACATTTCGAAATCAAAGAATGTCGCGGATGCCTGCATCCGAGACTCAAAGAGTTTCTACGAGTCACATCCCCAACGAAAAACAGTCTGATATTATTGTTTATAAACGGCGTACTGTGTGTTCGTTACTAGAATTAATTACAATTATTTAAAAACTGTAGCTTCTCACGGCGTACAGTAACAATGTAATAATAATAATAATCATAATAATCATAATAATCGTAATAATAATAATAATAATGATGATAATAATAATAATAATAGTACTAATAGTAGTAGTGGTGGTGGTGGTGGTGATGGTGGTGGTAGTAGTAGTAGTAGTGATAGTAGTAGTAATAGTAGTAGTAGTAGTAGTAGTAGTAGTAGTAGTAGTAGTAGTAGTAGTAGTTATAATAATAATTATTATTAAATTTTCGATTAAAATGTTGGACAATTAGATGAGAAAGCTCAAATATAAAATTTCGAATATTTCGTGAACGAATCTAAGTAATTCTCTCATGTGGTAAAGAATAATGAGACTCAAATTCGTTTACAACGTTATTGAATCAATGACAAGACATTATTGTCGTTAACGCATATAATCGATTGAAAAACATATTTCTACCAACTGTACAGTCACAAAGAGGAGAAACAAAACGAAAACCAAAGAAAAAGGAGCATGAGAGCCATATCTCCTTGGTTGACATCCAGAATGCTATTTTGCTTTCGTTAGATTTATCAGTTATTATCACTTCGCGCGCCTTGGCAACATACACCCTTAAACGCTAAACACGCTTATCGCTTTTACAGATGTACGACTTGCTTGATTGGGGCTATCTTGTGTCCCGATTCAAGACACGTTCCCGTATCGTTCGCTCGACTCGGTTATAGTCTTTTTCAGTTTTTTCATTCTTTTTACTCGAATAATGCCCACGTTACGCAATCGACCCTTAACTTATTTTCGTGGCACCATTGTGATTCACCTTGTGGTTTACAGTCCAGCTATCCTCTTGTACGGTTTTCAAATATTCTTCTAGCAACGATGCCAAATTACGTCTTTTAAATCGCAACGATTCTTTCACGATATCTCGCAAAAACGCAAGTCGTATATCTAGAGTCCCTTGGATTTGGTGTAAGTGTGAAAATAGTGTCGCGTAATCTGAAACAAAATCACCGGCCATTATACTAATGCTGATCGTTCCCTTTCCGACCGTGAGAAACTACAACAAAGAATCGTATCCGTATCAACTTACTTGTACCTCTTCTTCGTACTTCTTTATATACAAGCTCTCGCACCGACAGATTATGTTTTCTAATGTCTTCCAATTCTTTCTTCGTCAAAACCTTCTCCTTCTCGACCTTTGGCTCGCGCTTCTCCTCGACGTGATTGGTCAGCCTGTCGTCGACCGAATTCTCGAGTTTCACACTGTTCTCAACACAATCGTTCAGAGGTAGCTTATTACACTCGTTCTTAACGTTCTCCGTCTTCTCCGATTTGATCTCATTCTTGGGAACGTCGATATTGTTTACTACCGGCACCAGAATTGGCGGCGTGTCCATGTGGTTGTTGGTGTGCTCTACCGGGATTGGTTCGAACACCGGTATCGTCGGCATCTCTGCAAGGCCGTTCACCAATTTCTCCGGCGAGTTTACCGTTGATGCGTTCGACAAACTCGCTATACTCGATATACTTGATATACTCGATATACTGGATATACTGGATATACTGGATATACTCGATATACTCGACGTGCTCGAGGGGTTCGCTGTGCTCGAGGGGTTCACAGTGCTCGGCGGAGTTTGACTCGAATCGGCGGCAGCTGGCGTCACTTGGTTCTTCGTGTCGTCTACCCAAGGAATCGGCGAGCTCGGAGTACTATTGGTCGGCGTGTACGACGGTCTCCGTACGACGACGTCCTTGGGAATCGGACCCGGCTTTCGTTTGTTCGGCGGCGGTTTCGAGGCTAGCGATCCTCCTCCGTCCGAAGTCGGCAGCGTACGCTTCAGACCGCCCTTGGAAGCCGAAGACGTCGCTCCAACCATATCGATATCCGCTTCGTCCACCATCATTCTTTTGTCTATCTTGAATGGATTACCTGAAAATCAACAACAACGACAGTCGACTTGATTCGACTTTCCGATTATAATTTCTCGGAATTTTCACCGTTCGTTGACGGTGAAAATTATGGCAAAATGAAAATTTGTTTCAGCTTCTCGCTTCTCGAGCACTTACCAAACATATGCTGCCGCACGGGGACGCTTTCGATCTCTCTTAATGGCGGAGTCATACGCTTCAAGTATTCCTGATAATTTCCCATTTGTGCTAGAGGCATAGAGTGAACGTAATCATCATCGAGCAGTTTTGTGTGCAGCAATCCAGGTTGTAAAAAGTTGGCGCGCATTCTGACCACCTGATCCAAAAGGGATTTCCGGGGAACGTCGAACGCGTTCCGATAACTGTGCGCGCCCCGCTGTTGATTTCGAACTAATCCAACCACGAAACCGCCGAACTCGTTTAATTGATCCCTCAGCCCTGTGAACTTGTCCTGCAGCAACGGATGCGAAACCTATCGTAACGAAACACGTGCACAATTAGAATTTTCACTGTCGACGGCGACAGTCATTTTTCCAAATAATTACCAAATCTTTCTTCAGAGGAGTTCTTGGAATAACTCTTACTCCGTCGGTTATCGTTGTTGTACTACCGTTTACCAGATTCTTTGTCATATTAGCAGCAGCGAGTTGCTTGGAAAGAACCTCGTTGCAAAGTCTATCGAATTCGATTTTCGCTTGATTTTTCAGCCGTTTCAAATAATTTAAAACGCTGTAGGACAAAGAATTGTCCATATTATCCGGGATCAACGTTTGCGCCAACGGTGCTGGTGCACCCATTCTAGTTAAAGCCCTCCTTAGAGACTATAATCAAAGCGTACACGGTATTAATATAGCATGTAACATACGTGACACGCGAACACGTAATATCGCATATATTACCGCTGCATAGTAAGTCGGCATGGTCCTCATGTAATTCTGAAATTGCGTTCTCCATTCGTTGGTTGGCTTCAATCTGTGAACTTTGAACAGCTCCTCTAACAAAGGCAAAAGCACCGGATAATTATAGGGCATTACGAACAAATTCACGCACGTCAAGTTCGTGCTTGCTTTTAAGTATCCGAACGGATGACCCACGTCGCTGGACTTATACGAATTGGCTACAAAAACTTGCCAACAGATTGTCGGCTGCTTTCTGGCTAAAATGTACTGCGTTAACGGACTCGGCTCTAACTCGTATTTGTCGAACGGAAGATTTTCTATCACCATCGGCTCTTGGCTGGTGCAAGTAAACTTTACGTTTGGATGCGCCGATCTGGGGGGCAGAGAACTGGCACTCAGATCAGGCCAGAAACTTTCGGGAATCGGCCAAAATCCGACGGCGAAGCCCTTCTGCGCCGATCGGGGAACGTAAATGAGCCTTCTGCAAGAATGCCATGCCGTGTTTCCAGGCGGTACCATCGAATTAGGCGGATATTGTGCTCGACTTCCGTTTGTCGCGTTATTCTCCTCTTCGTTCTCTTCGTCGTCCGCGTGTTGCGCTTCGTTCGTCAAAGGTGGAGGATCTGGTCCGATCTTCTCGAAGTTGATTACCACACCGGATTGGACCTTTTGTACTAAAGAGTCTATGCACTGCATCATCATTCTGAACGACGTTATACAATACGAACGACCTATAAAGGAATAGTCAATTTCTTAATTACCGTTCACGGTAGGACACATCGAATCCTATTGGAAACGTTGTACACGTTATTCGTACCTCCGGTAACTTCGCACATGGCGTCTATAGGAGACGAGTCGCTCGCAACTAATCCCGTATCTCTCTCAACAGCTGGCGTTCCAGAGAGCCGTAATACCAAAGAAAACAATCTTTGGTCCCATCTGAATGGCTCCTTTGTCAGCTCAGACCCAGGGATAGGAGAATGCATCGGCAACGTAAACTGTTAACAAAAATTCCAGTAATTAGTAAACGTTCCCCAACGAACTTGGCAAATTTACATTCTAACGCTGCCCCTTGAACACTTACATCCTGATTTACTCCGCTGTTGGTCGTATACTTTCCTCCGTCCGTAATGACAACGATCACAGAGGGCTCCAGGTAAAAGGGACATCTTCCTTGACCATACGTGTCTATACCGGTCTGCATACGGTTTATATTCAGAACGTCTAAAGCATGCTTCAAAGCTGCACCTAGTGTTGTTAATCCGACGCATTGTAAATTCTTAAGCTCGTTCATAAACGTCGCTAAATTTTCTTTCCAACCAGCCTGGAATAAAAACGAATATATATTTGGTCGGTCGAGCGCAAGTCTTGGAAATGACTCGACCGTTAAAACTGTAAATTTGTTATCGAGAGAATCGAATGAGAAATGATGATAAGGCTAATGGATCAAGAAAGAGTTAGTGTAGTTCTGTCACTGAAGTTGTGAAATAATGGAGGAACAAGAAAGACCACTACGCGACATTAGACATTAAGACAATGAAGAATGGCCATGAAAAGTTTGCAGGCGTCATTGTCTATTGCGTCAACAATATCTCTCAGTTTACTATCTTCGGCTTCCCATGATGATTCTTTATTGTTTCAGGGCCCGGTGTCGCGTAGATTCTCTTTCCACTTCCCTTACCATTATTAAACAGGCGACAGTACCTTAATCCTTATAATATTATTCAACCGTGACCCCTTCTTGAGCCACAAGCCTGATCACCTTACTCGGTCCTGAAAAATGGAAACGAATTAGAAATATGCTGCAAAGTATCTTGAATAGAAATAACATAAGGGCTTCTAAAGGGAGGGCAAAGGCGCTTGATAACGTGTGACTAGCACGTGCGTATCAGTATTGTAAGTTCGACACGCTCGTATCTAACAGAGGAATCTCTTCATCTGTAAATCCCTGTTTGCATACTGTTACAGCGTAACAAAATACATGTACAACGATCGTATGGTTGTATTCTGTGGCTTTCTCGTTCATTATTTAGCAAATAGAAAAGACAAGTGACTCGATAATCAGCCCAAACAACGGATTTGTTTACGCATGGTAAAAGAGCTAATCGAACAACAGAAAACTTAGCTAATCGGCTTTGAAAATGTGCAGCTGCTAAATAAAATACACTGGAGTCTCAGACGAATTCTTTAACTTCGTGTCTCGAATGTATCAAGCTTCAATTGCGTGGTAACAAACGTTTCGATTGTATATCAGTTGCTTTTTCTTTGTACGATACATACGTATGAACATGTTCATCCCTAACGTAACTATACTGCTATGATCAACGTAACAATGCAAATAACAATGCAATTGTGCTACATAGTCATATCTTTTGCTGGACTAACGTTCAAACTACACACTATTTCTATTTAAAAGACATATCTCGTCTAAGTCTGTAGTTAACATAATGCAATGCGTGTGTGTGTGTGTGTGAGTGTCCATGCGCGCGCGCGCGCGCGCCCGTGTGTCTGTGTATGCAAAAGGGGGAGAGAGAAAGAGAGAGAGACGGGAAATATTACAGAAAGGAGAGAAACGAAAAGCGAGAAAAGACAAAGATGAAGTGAAATACTAAGGGAAAACGTACCTTGATGTTCTGAGGCGGATCTTCGAAGGTCAGTAGCATGTAACGATCCCCGCGGCTTTCCGGCGATCTCTGTCTCACCTGAAAAAAGAAAGATCGAAAGGCTGAGAAAGAAGGTCGACGACGAGGGAACCGATGCAACCCGGAACAGTTATCCACGTTGCTCTCTCCGCGGTCAGGATGGCACGAGTCGATCGGCGACAACAACGACAACGACAACGACGATCACGATCACGATCACGATCACAACCACGACCACGACAACACCGATACCTCGGCCTAACCCATGACGCGGGGAGACAGAGCCGGGAAAGCTGTGCGACTGGCGTACCTTGACGAAAGTCTCGACGGCGCTCTTGGCTACGTCCAAAAGCGTGGGTCGCCCGCCCAAATATGCCCTCTGATTCATGGAGGACGACGTGTCGATCAAAAAGACTATTATGGTCATCTTCGCGAGGCGAACCCGCTCGTTCTCTCGAGGTCGTAACTGCGGCCCGAGACCTCCCGTAGTCAGAACTAGCTAGCCAACAGCCCTACGACAGCGTGGCGCATAGCTGCCTCGACCATTGAACGCTCTCCCGAATACGCTCTCCGAAAAACTTCTTTTATCGTAACGGCGCCCGCTTCGCTCTTACTCTCTTTCGATCTCTTTCTCTTTCTTTTCGCTTCTATCTCTCTCTTTCTCCCTTCCTACATACACGTATGCGCCAGTGTATGCCTACGTATGTTTATATCTCTCTCTCTGTACACATATACGTGGCTCTCTGTCTGTATATATATACGTGGCTCTTTGTCTGTGTGTATATAAATATATATATATATATCCCTCTGTGTGTATATGTATACGTGTCTGTCTCTCTCCCACTCTCTCTTTCTGTGTGTGAGTATGAGCGAGTGAGTGAGTGGGTCGGTGTGCGTGCGCGCGTATGTGTGGACCGCGTGTGTATATACATATATATCTAGTTAGTACATATGTATGTTCGTGTATGTATATATATATTTATATATATATGTGTGTATATATGTGTATATATTAATATATACATATGTATATATAAATATATATATGTATATATGTATGAGACGAATCTTTTTCGCTTTCCTTCTGCACGGAACCGAATCTACTGTTACTACTGTCGCGCAGGTTTGGTGCTCGAATGTGGCTGGTGTAGAGCAGGGCAGGATAGCAGCTGAAAGGCAGCCACGAGCGACGAGATATCGCGGGGAATCGTCGCGAGTCGGACAGGTCCGTATGCCAGCCTGTCCGCTTCTTCTTTTCGTCGGGTCCCCTCTCTTCACTTTGTATTCCGGGCCGTGTTCCTTTATCTCTCTCTCTCTCTTTGTGGCGTGCCGGGAATCTCTTCTCGTCTCTCTTCCCTCTTAGAATCTCTGTCCTCGTCGGTCTTCCATCTCTTTCCTTACCCCGTCTCTCGGTTTCCCCCTCTCTCTCTCTCTTTCTGGCGTGCCGGGAATCCCTTCTTCTTCTCTCTCTCTCTCTCTCTTCCCACCTCTAGAATCTCTGTCCTCGTCGGTCTTCCATCTCTTTCCTTACCCCGTCTCTCGGTTTCCCCTTCCCTCCCTCTCTTTCTCACTAGTCCCCTCTTTCTTGGTTGCAGCGCAGCAGGCGCGAAACTCGACCTTCTCTCTCCGGTGTCCGGCTGGTCTCTGTTGACGATACTCTGGTTCTGCTCGTGGTTGCGGTACGTCGCGGGACACGTGACCGACTGGCGGCTCCTCCGATTGGCGGTCCCCCCACCCCGAGAGATTTTTGTCATTGCTCGTCCGAAAAGCATCGCGCATTTCTGCGCGTTTTGTGTGAGTGCGTGTCACCGGGCGCTGTTTACTCGGAACCGAATGGCCGCTCGGTTCCCGTTGATACGTTCGTCGCGTGCTAGCTCGGGCCTGCATGACCCTTATGAAATTACGTTCGTTGCGATCCGATGTTTTCGTAAAACGCGTTTGGTCATTTCCTACCTGGTCGCCGAACGCTCGCGTTCCGAATCGACGGTAACGATTCACGGTCTCGAGAAGAAGTTGTCTTCTACTAGGAATCGGACGCACACACACACGCGCGCGCGCGACTCGATCGCACGGTGGTGTCCTGATCTTAAATTCGCATTTTACGATTGACAACGGCTTTAATAATTACACATTTTCGGTTGTAGATTGTTCGATATTTATTGTTATTTCGTTCACCGTTAAACTCGACGAAACTGAATGTATTAACGTATTAACTGTGACGTATGTAGTAGTTATCTGTTTATTAGTACTGAAAATGTAAGCGTACGAGGCTATAATTAGTCCGTATGATTATTACGTTGACGCCACTATGTATTAACTTTAGCATGAATAAAAGATGGACGATACGTTATTTAAACTGGTTATTGCTAATTTTAATTTCAAATCAAATCGACATAACCTTCAATGTGAAATAGTGATATGTATATTTCGTGTCTTGTTAGTTGAAAGCGATGCTTGCGGGAAAAGAAAATGAGGAAATATTTCAATAATTTGTAATCTATTTATCCGATTTTGTTAACACGATTTTATGGTATCTTCAGCACGCGTTTCTCCGTTATCTTGTTATAACATTACTATCTTGTATACAGATGGTATGTTTTTGTAGTGTACGTAACTGAAAATATTAGCACAATTAATTATGTTACTATGTTCCATTGAAGCGTTATGGAACGAATGTATCCTTGGCCGATTAATTTATACCGGATAGAATTTATGTTGTTATTCTTTTTAGAAGAATTATATCTATTATATCTAAGCTAAGAAATAAGCGACCAATGAAAACAAAATTTAGTGACAATTATCATCGGTAAACGCAGATTGGACGATTTTGAATTCTAAATAAGTTTACATGTGCACTGACACTATATATATATACATTGAAAATACATACATAACGAGTAATCTAACCACTTTGAAATCTCAACACTTTTGTTACATTTTCACAAACGTATTTTTTTAGAGTCATATCGACTATAAAATTACGCTTCAATGGCGTTAACAATGATCGCATGTCATGTTTTTAACTAACATTTGGTTTTTTAAGTACGCACAGTTAGACGCGATGAAAAGTAAATACGCGTCGCCATCTGTGTAAAAACGTTTAAACAAATAATCCCGCGACATTGTTGCAAGATGGCAGCATCGTTATGTTCTTCCACAGAACCTCGAAGGAATCGAGCGACTCCCTTGACCAGATTTCTATAAATTACTTTACAAAATAAACAATACGATGAATAAGAGATCGATTTTATAGGAGTTTCGAAAATTTTGCATGATTATGAGATTTATACGCTTATGAAATGCTATTCGGTATTATGGTTTCATTGCCACACACGCCGAATAGACTATTTATTTAACATATGCAATTCTAGATCACACATTCTAGGATCTACAACGATTATATTGCGCAATACGATTCAGGATTACAAGTTGCGTCCGTTTTATGCGCAAGTAAAATATAAGCAATAGGGGGAAAAAATATATATATAATAGCAATTCCTAAGTTATAATTTACTTACAATTTCGTATCGTATATTGTAAAGTATTGTAGACAATACAATTGTTAAGATATGGATGAACCGAGGCCGTCGAAACGAAAAAAATCCTCGGATCTGATAGACAAGTTTATAAATAATAGACAAAATGTACAATCAGTTTCTCATTACGGATCGTCGCATTTCCTTTTTTGTTTGATGTTTGAAATTTTTTCTAGACAGCTGAGTCCGTCAGCACATTTAAGTTCAACAAAAAACGTGTTCGTTTATTGAGCAAATTAAACGATGTTAAAGATGATTGTAAAGGGACATTGTACTGGATGTTTCGTGATATTAGAGTACAAGGTATTTTCTAAATAGTATAGATATTGTTGTCCCTAATACATAGATACCAACACGTATGAATGTGCATATAATTGAACTTTGAATTATTAAAAATGATTTTTCATCTTTCAAGATAATTGGGCTCTACTCTTTGCCCAAAGGGCCGCCTTAAAAAATAAGTTACCTCTTCACGTGTGTTTCTGTTTAATATCAAACTTCTTGGATGCTTCGATACGACATTACAAATTTCTGTTACGAGGATTAGAAGAAGTTGACGAAGAATGTAAAACATTAAATATAAAGTTTCATCTACTGCACGGAGAGCCGAGCGACAGCATAGTTAAATTTGTAAAAACACATAAGATCGGGGCTGTAATCGTCGACTTTTGCCCATTGAAATTACCCATGTCATGGATTGAAAATGTACAAAATAAGCTACCAGAAGATGTGCCGTTTTGCCAAGTAAGCGAACTAATTTTACTATTAATGTTTCAAGTATTAAGTAATAAAACAAAACAACTTGCAAATTTTTTTCCAAGGTAGACGCACATAACATTGTACCCTGTTGGGAAGCTTCGCAAAAGCAGGAGTTTGCAGCTAAAACGATTAGAAATAAAATCAATACGAAATTGAATGAATTTTTAACAGAATTTCCACCTATTGTAAAACATCCGTATTCGTCGAACGAAAGATTTGAAGAAAATAATTGGAAAATGGCTCTGGAGGACACGGAAGTGGATAGGACAGTAGGTGAAATTTCATGGGCAATGCCAGGATATAAAAATGGCATTAAAGAACTGGAGAGTTTTTTAGAAAATCGTTTAAAGAAGTATGCGACCGAACGTAACGATCCTTTATCAAATGCCACTAGCAATTTGTCTCCTTGGTTTCATTTTGGCATGATATCAGTACAGCGTTGTATTTTGGAAGTACAGGCATATGAAAGATTGTATCCGAAATCCGTTGAATCCTTTATGGAGGAAGCTATTGTACGGAGAGAACTTAGCGATAATTTTTGTTTTTACAACGAAAATTATGATCTTGTTGAAGGCGCTTATGCATGGGCTGTGGAAACATTAAATAAACATCGGTAGCCTTTTTTTTATCTATGCCATTATAAAACGCCTCTGTATTTTACCATCAATATGCTTTATGTACAGGAAAGATAAAAGAAAATATATTTATTCTTTACACGAATTGGAAAACTCCAAAACCCATGATGAATTATGGAATGCTTGTCAAAATCAAATGGTAACAATGGGAAAAATGCATGGATTTTTGAGAATGTACTGGGCAAAGAAAATATTAGAATGGACCAAAACGCCCGAAGATGCTTTGGAATGGGCCAATTATTTAAATAATAAATATAGTATAGATGGCTGTGATCCCAATGGCTACGTAGGCG
This sequence comes from Halictus ligatus, assembly GCA_028454255.1. Classification (NCBI taxonomy): domain Eukaryota; kingdom Metazoa; phylum Arthropoda; class Insecta; order Hymenoptera; family Halictidae; genus Halictus; species Halictus ligatus. The sequence goes on from CM052146.1 coordinate 18,587,140, forward strand.
AGTGTTACGATCGTGTCATATGTATAACATTATTTCTCTAATATAGCATTGTAATGAAAGCACGTATTTATTTGTATAGGTTGCGCATGGTCAATATGCGGCATTCATGACCACGGTTGGCCAGAAAGAGATATATTTGGAAAAATAAGATACATGAACTATGAGGGATGCAAACGAAAATTCAAGGTCAAAGAGTTTGTCTCTCTGTGGGAGAAGAAGGAAACTGATACGAACGTATCCAAATGAACAAATAAGAGTCAAAGAGCTGAGAAATGCGATATTATTAGAAAAATAGATCGGAAGAAAGTAGTAAATGCTTATTGGAATAGTTTGCGCTGTTCGAACGACGTAAAAATATTCTGTATTATAAAAATAGGTTTAGGATCGTACAATGTTTCCGCGTTTGTTAACCATTAAGTTTGTTAATATTTTTGGTGTCGTTGCACAACGACGACAGCGAAGCAGGAACTGCTTCTAGCGATGTCAACGAAAGCGCGACAGCCTTTAAGGTCAAAGAAAGACAATCGGTCTCGATCATATTTTTGTGAATCCCATAAATCATTCCTGCTGTAAGACAGTCGCCGCAGCCGCTTACGTTAAACGTTCCGTTGGAATCTTCGGAAGTGTAGGATAACGGTGGATACAAACGCGAATTAATCATGGTATTCACAGTCAGTTTACCATCTTTATCGTAGAATGTGTCATTTCCCAAAGCTTTGCGAACGACCTGCAACAAACGAGATTGATCAAAGTATAATTAGATTCTAACAGTTAAAAATACGTATCTAGGTGCATAAAGTTTCTTGCGTTCAGTGATTTACCAGTACTCCTTGAGATCCCAATGTACTTATAACTACTGGAACAAATTCAGCTACACGCTCCGCAATCGCTTTTATTTCTTCCAAATCTATATTCGACTTGTCTTCAGGCACTGGTATACCAAAATATTTTGCAATTTCTTTCAACTCGTTCCTGTTGGGTGATATGAAATGGAGAACATTCTGCCACTGTGTTTCCGCTTCGAATATTTTTGTTGCTTTCTTCACGTCCGTAGGCTCGTACCAAACTGAAAAAATTATTTCATATATTTCCAAGTACATACAGTATTACACAACATTAAATAAATGGGAACACCTAAATATCTTTCGTATTTACAGTCCTATCAGAAAACTTCAGAGGACAAAGTGACACTATTGCAGGGGACTATTTTAATGGTGAAGAAAAAATTTTTTTATCTCGTGTTTTTTAATGAAATTTTAAGGTCCCCGATGTTTTTTTAATGGAATAGTATATTTTTTGTACGATAGCATGATAGACAATAAAAAACTGAATTTAGTGGATACCACCTTTTTAACCTTGAAATGACCTTGAGCAAGAATAATCAAACAAACAAACTTACGTTTGTATGCTTGTTGTTGTATATGTATATATATATAGAATAAAATATATTATTGTTTCTGTTCGAAGTTTGCAACGTATAAAATATTTGAAATAAACCGCCAAAACAACAGGCACGGAGCGCTGGGAAAGCGATAAAAAGATTCTCATGAGGCCGACCCTCTATTAACACTCTTGCTCCATGGAGAAGATGTATAGGATATTATTGTGTGTGTACATTGCACATTTCTGCCTAACCACACGCTGCAGCAGTCAGAAATAAAAATTGTTGCTTTACTAAATCTGTTAATAAACAAACGACAAAGTAACAGGCGTACAATAGGCAAACAATGGGCAAAACTCGAAATGGAAAGGCTGCTGCGATATGCACGGCAGTAGCATTTGTTTTAGTAGTGATTTCATTTACCACACCCAATTGGCTCGAAACAGACGGGAAATTGGAAAATCCGAAGTTTATTAAAATCGGTAATTTGATTTGTCAAACTTTTCGTTACCGCAAGGTGGCTGTACATTTGATTCACGATGTTCGTCGATCGTTTCGATCGCAGAAACAAACTTCGAATGGAATTATCTACATTTCATTATTGTTAGATTATAATCAATTGTTTTCTTTCGTAGGATTATGGCAGGTATGTTTCCAAGGATTCGAGCATCCGCATCATTTGTACGACACGAAATTTTATGGCTGTTGGTGGGTGTTCGAGGAAGAATACTACATAATTCATGATATTCTTCTGCCACCCTTTTTTGTGGCGACACAGTTCTTCTTTACATTGTGTCTAACGTTGCTATTGATAGGAAGCTTTCTGACTACATTGTACGCATGTTGTTCACGACAGCACGACAAATACCAGTTACTTTTGTGGACAACCGGCGGGAATTTATTATTAGCCGGAATATGCGGTATCATAGCTGTTATTATATTCGGTGCTCGAGGAGATGGCAGAGATTGGATGCCCAACTGGGAGCATAACGAGATCGGTTGGTCCTATGCGTTAGCCGTGGTCGGCAGTTTTCTTTTGGTCTTTGCTGGTGTTCTTTTCTTGATCGAAGGACGCAGACATAAGAAGAAGCAAGAGAGAATATTGAACGAGGAGCATAAGACGCACACAACCATCTAATTGCAGTCTCCACGAAATAAAAACACGAATCTCTCTTAAATTATTGAAAGCGATTAGTTCAAGCACACAGTTTACGCAGAATCGTTTCTAGTAAGCTCAGTGCACGTTTCTTTTTTAAAGACTACTATATATTTTTACATTTATACTCGTTACTTTGATAAGTATTATTTCGACTGCATGCGAACGCCCGTCTTAACTTACAAATGCGGTCATAGTATTAATATTAGAGCAGCCTAAAGTCAAGAAAGATATTTTATATACTCTTGTGACACAAGTAAATTGTGCATTTATTACTTGTTTTTGTAGAACAATTAACGCTACAAATCCGTCCATAGAAATAAGGAATCTTATGGAAAGAGACTAAGAGTCTGTAAATAGTAATAATATTAAACTTATAATTGAAACCATAACATGGTCTAAATCCAAATAAATATTGTATATTTGTTGTAATCTTTTATACAAGAAAAAAGTGTATGGAAAGTTGAAGCAATAAAATAATTTGTTTTAAATTTTCTGTTCCGTCGTTGTTCTCGAATCGCGTAATTTGTTCTGCCGTAATGGAGAAACCAATAGCACTTTCGGGGAAGAGTAATTAAGTTGCAAAGGGTAGAACACGGTCAAGCTGTGACCTATTTCACTATCGGGGGAAATAATTCAACGTGAGTTACGACTAAGATTGCGTGCACGAAGATCGACGTCAGGTGTAAGTCGTTGACCCAGTTTAGCTCCTATTTTAATCAGCGCTTCTACAATTTCGTACACAATGTCCGTTCGCACCTGGAAAGCATTTCTTTCACACCTATCGACAGTTATCAACGCCGCTGCCGTAAATTATTAGGCTCGAGTGTAATTTACATAACCACGCTTCTATGCGTCTGTATTATTTTACAAATATGTATTTGTACCATGCGCTATTTCACAACACGCGAATCTATTGTTTCAGGGACATCCTTCTTATCTTAATTACTATTGTTCGAATGTACAGAATTTTTATTGCATTTTGCAATAATGTTAGTGTACGATTATTAATGTAATAGTAATGTTAATGTACGACTATTTCGAATAAACATATGTGCGTATATAAATATACATATATACAGGGTGAGTCCGAAGAAACGGAACATCTAAATATATTTCCGTTACTTTTCGTTGGACAAGAAAACTTCTTAGGACAAAGTTGCACTGTTTTTAGGGGCCACATGCAAAGGTGTAAGGGACAAAATTTTCATGGTCATTTTTAATGAGATTTCAAGGTCATCGATGTTTTTTTAAATGAAATGATATATCTTCGTTAACGTAATGTTGTACAACGAATTCATCCATGTAACACGATATTACCTACAAATGGTCTTCAACCCAGAAAAATGGAATAAACAAAATTCAACGTGTAAGATTCATTTGTTTTATTTCTGTTACGCAAAATGTTCAAAAATATTCAAAAAGTTCAATACACAACATAATAACAGATTCGGTGTTGACAGGAAGACATTTATGATATTTACTACAATTTGATAAATAAATTCCGCGAAACTGGTAGTGTTGAAAATAAAAAATGTGCGAAGGTGAGGACTTCATGGCTAAACGAATGTATAGCAGCTCAAGGGAACATTTTTGAACATTTTGGGTAACAGAAATGAAGCAAATGAATCTTACTTTTTATTTATTCCATTTTTCTGGGTTGGAGGCCATTTGTAGGTCATATTGTGTTACATGGATGAATTCGTTAACTTGTCAGCTGCAACATTACGTTAACGAAGATATATCATTTCATTAAAAAAAACATCGATGACCTTGAAATCTCATACAAAAATGACTTTGAACATTTTTTCCCTCACACCGTTACATGTGGTCCTTCGAACAGTGTAACTTTGTCCTAAGGAGTTTTTTTTTGTACAACGAAAAGTAACGGAGATATTTACGAGTTCTGTTTCTTCGGACTCACCCTGTATAGTTTGTAGGCACATAAGTGCAGTAGATTTGTGCTACTTCACTTGGCCAAACGGAATTTTACATTTAATTTTAAAGATTCTTCAAAATCAATTGAGAGGAGTAACAATTTTCGCGTGAATCCCGACAAAAAATTTGCTTCGATGTACGATCATTTTTTCCGGTAATACTTCGTCAAAAAGGGAGAAACTGCAAAGAGTGTAGACAAATAAATATACCGTTGAACGGATGAAATAGAAAACGCGAGGAGAAAACACCGAGAGTAAGTCATAGTCCCGTCTTCTGTCATTCTAGTTCTTATTTCTTTAATGACATGCAGGAAGTCGAAGCGTCACTTATGGACTAATTGTAAGTAAGTCATGTGAATCGCATCTGAATGAATCACGAGCAGAACGACGGCAAAAGTGACGCGCATTCCAAGAAACTTGACTAAAGATCTAAGGACGGATGGACATATTTTTCATTCTACATTTTTGTTCGCAACTTTTTTAGACTTTCATACTGGCTAGCAGAACATTGAAAATGATTTAGAGTTTAGGTGAA
>CM052146.1:18592648-18627597 GCA_028454255.1 Halictus ligatus
TGACTTACAAACGGTAGGACTCTTAGGTTTCCAGCGTGCCCTGTGTATTTGAAACGGGACGCTCGGCGAGGACCACCGGTTTCGTATGAGCGTCAATGAAAAGAACAGCGGCAGTGACTTACAACGATAATTTACTTAATGTCGGCGAGCTTTCCGAGACGAAGGACCAAACCCACGGACGACAACAGGCAGAAAACGGTATCGGGAATCCGGCAGCCGGACGTTTTTTTCATAATCGAGCAAAACTGAGAAAGTCCGAACGGACGAGAATACAATAATTAGATGGTAGTGTACAGAGACTAAAGCTAAAGGTATGCGTACGTACGTAACCGTGAACGCTCGCGCACGCGTACTGATAGGCGTATAGACGAACGGACGAACAGACGACTTTTTCAATCGGAGGCGGCGCATCCGTTCCTAAGAAGACAATACACGCGCTCGTAGAAACGGTAGACTAGCCGAAAACGATTCGGAGGACACGTTCGAGCTATTGATTTTTTCTCATATCCGCGATCGTGTTCCGGTTTCGCGGGCGCACACGCCGATTCCCCATCGAATCCGGAGAGGGGGTTCGTGTTCGATTGCTCTCCTCGTTTTATCTCCGTTCCTTTGGTCGCCAGAGTCGCGAGCCGCAGCGACTTCTTTCTCGACCTCTCGACCTCTCTCGACCTCTCGATCTCTCACACTCTAGTTCGAGCGACTACGCGAAAACCGCGGGACAATCGACGCGCGGAAAACAAAGGGATGAAAGGAAACAAGAGGGAAGACTCGTGTCTCCTCGGAGAGGCCCGACCGTTGTCGATCGACGAGCAATTAACGCGAGCACGCGCGTTCAACACCTTTTCCGTTCTATTTTCTTTTTTCACGCTTCTCGAACGATGGCGACGCAACGCGAAAGGATCCTCGAGCAGAGAAAAACACTCTCCACCGACGCTCGAATCGCGCGCACCACGTACGCGTAGCTCTCCTCCCCGAATGCGATCGCCGAGCACACTCGAGATCACTCCGGTTAGGCTACCGAAGACGACGCGTCGTTCATATTTTTCTATTCAAATCCCCAAGTCCCGTGACACCCCGCTCTCGCACCGCTAAACACCGTCGACACCGTCAACCAGAGATCTCGGGAAGTCCAGGAAATTCGAAAGCGATTTTTTAGTCGTCCCGTGGTGAGAGGATTTGAGGGAGCGAAGCGGATAGTGTTCCTGATTTTTCGACATTTTTCGTTTCTCGAGAATTTAGGGTGAGATATATAGGGTGAGGCCGAATAATTTGTACTAGCGGGCACGAGGCGATAGTTTATGGGAAAATGAGAAGAAAATATGGAATAGAATTTTTTCATACCAAGCTTTGTTTTCGAGAAAATACTGTTTGAAATCGCAGCGAATACGCGTACTATTCGTTATTCATCGTCTGATGTGTCTGATCATGACCAGCCAATTCTACTTTCTAGATATAGTAAAGCACACGAATCAGGCGGATCTTTAAATTCAATTTTCTCGAAAACGAGGCGACAAATGAAAAAAATGTTATTCCTTTGTTTCGGTTTCCATTATTCGGCCGCACCCTATATATTGGGAAACTTTTAGCAAGCTTTGATAAAGTGAAACGTTACGCTTTTGTTTTGAAACGATTTCTTAAGAGGCATAACGCGTCTAATGAATGCCTTGGATGTTAAATAAAAAAAAATGTATTTTCTGAATCTTTTTGCATTTTATAAGGGATATAACAATCTTGTCTCTTCTTTTAGCTATTTCTTCTTTGTTAACAACGAGAAACTCATTATTCAATTGAGTATTCTGTTTTTCTAAAGTTTTAAATAAGAGTTTCAGAGAATTTAAGAATTTATATGTTATAAAATAAATGAGATTCATAAGAATTTTCCTAGATTTAAATTTCTCGAGAAATACTGAAATTTTTCTAGAGAAATGAGAAATATTTCATTCTTCGAGAATTTTTGAGAAGTATTAATAAAATAGAAAAATATTGGGAGACTTTTAGCAAGCTTTGATAAAGTGAAACATTACGCTTTTTTTTTGAAATGACTTCTTAAGAGGCATAACGCGACTAATGAATGCCTTGGATGTTAAATAAAAAAAATGTATTTTCTAAATCTTTTTGCATTTTATAAGGGATACAACAATCTTGTCTCTTCTTTTGGATATTTCTTCTTTGATAACAACGAGAAACTCATTACTCAATTCAGTATTCTGTTTTCCTAAAATTTTAAATGAGAACTTCAGAAAATTTAAGAATTTATATGTTATAAAATAAATGAGATTCATAAGAATTTTCCTACATTTACATTTCTCGAGAAATTCTCGAGAATGAATTCTCGAGGAGGAACACTAGAAGCGGCCTACAATGGTCCTAATCGATGAATTAGTGGAGGAGTCCATTGTTAACGCTTTACCGGCCAGTGGCCTATTAATTTTCTTGTTGTCTCCGACAGTTATCGGTACCGGTAGCCTATTAGTTTATTAGTTTGTTAATCTATTAACCCCTTGCTTTACGATTTAACTTCCAATAGCGCGTGCCATAATCCACGAAAAGGTCGCTCGGTTTGGCCGAGCGTTCGAACTTGTACAAATCCCAGACGTCCTATGATTTGCATATACATGTCCCTTACCGAATACGATTTTCGGTAGCGCGCGACACACAGTGGTCCTAATCGATGAATTAGGTTCAAAATTAAAGGTGAAGAAAAACCCGTATCAGTGAATTTTTTATCTACTATACATCCCACAGGGCAGCAAAGTGACCTCTGGCATTAGTCTCATTAACAATGAAACGACTGACGAACGCAAATGTCGCGTCGCAACGCATAATTATTTTAGATTACTCGATCGCCTGTCGCGAAATAGTGTATTTGAAAACGTGTGTTCTGATTACCCGGCATTATAAATACTTTCATATTCGCAATAATATGAATTCCACAGTTCGAGGTAAATATAAAACTACAAATTTATTTCAATTTAGTGCTTTTCGTATTATTATTTCTACTTCGGGACATCTTGATACACATGGTCCTCGTTTCGCAGAACCCAAATCACTAAATGTTACTAATTCAAACTATTTTTAAGCAACAGTAACACTCCTGTACTCGATATAAATTCAATAACTTTTCGCCTTTAGTTGCCATATTGTGAGAAATAATTTTTTTGTAGACAGCCTTATGCAATCGACCATGACCAAGAATCATCATATGCTCGTCAATTATTTAGAGAATATGTCCCAATAAGTTATAAATTTTGTAATCATAAATTGCATCACCATATCTCGAAAACTATTAAGCGCATCGACTTCGTTACGGCCTAATTCAATTTAGAATGAAACAATATATAAACAATGATATTGTGCTCGACAGGAAAAATGATTTTAGTATTTTTTCCTCTTAATTCGTCTATTGGGACCGCTGCTTCACCTGCGCACTGGGAGATTTCGTAATTTCGCCTTTAGTTGCCATTTTTGAGAAATAATTTTTTTGTAGGCAGCCTTATGCAATCGACTATGGCCAAAAATCGTCACATGCTCGTCAATTATTTAGAGAATATGTCCCAGTAAGTCATAAATTTTTTAATCATAAATTGCATCACCATATCTCGAAAACTATTAAGCGCGTCGACTTCGTTACGGCCTAATTCAATTTAGAATGAAACAATATATAAACAATGATATTGTGCTCGACAGGAAAAATGATTTTAGTATTTTTTCCTCTTAATTCGTCTATTGGGACCACTGCTTCACCTGCGCTCTGGAAGATTTCGTAATTTTCTTGGTTCCCCGAGATCACGCGTAAACGCTAGACAGGATCATGGTTTTTCCTATAGGCGCAACGATCGATCGCCGCGCACACGCTCGCGGATTCCAATTAAGAGGAGAAGATTGAACGGAGGACCGCACCGGAAATCGTCGGACCATGCCAGTCCGTAGATTTCCTCGGACCGGATACAGAATACTCGTGCTCGATCGTCGATCGATTGACTACTTCCGGGAACGCGTTAGACAGCGCGTCGTCCATGTTCCTAAAACCTGGCACAGGGAACGACTACAGTGAATTTCCGATATAAGTCCCTACGAGCCTCGCGTTTACCGGTCCCTGGAACTGCCCACACCCTGGAACTGCTCACACCGAGAGGCCTCCAACACCGAGGAGTGTAAAAAATTTCTTTCTTCCTTTAATTACTTTATCAAGCTAAAACCAATACGCTGGTGCCCTTAAATTATTTTAGTACGTCCACTGCTTTGAATCGTGCTTACCTATTTTTGTCATAAATGCATAAAATGCAAATAAAGTCTACAAATTTGGCTTCATTTCAGTCAGAGATATGCCACGGATATATTAGTGAAAGTGTCATAACAAAATAATGAAAAATAAAGAAGTTTTGTAATTTCGCTGTCCGTTTCTACGTGCAACATGGTGTCGGAGAAAGAAACATTTTCTCAGCCATCTTGTCTTTATTCGTCATTTACATTTCCAGCGTGCACTGTCCATTTTAAATGCAACGTTCGCCGAGAACCACAGATTTCGTCTAAATGTCCCTCGGCAGAACCGCGCAAGGGACTTATAACGCGAATTCACTGTGAACCGTAAACGATTAACCGACCGGCTCGTCGATCGTAAACTAGAAACTGAAAAACTCGAAACGGAAGAACCTCGCGGACCCAAAACCTAACCAAAACACTAGTTGACGTTCCCAGACAACTTTCCATCGTTCTACAACATTTTTCAACCCTGTGTACACTACCGCTCAAAAGTATCCGGACACTTGCGAAACATGCGCACTGCGTAAAAGTTATCGCAGTGCCTAAAATAGTGACTAAAATCGATTTTTATTGTTGACGTTTTATTGTGACGTTTCTTATGAAATGTCTAACGTCTTAAATAAAAAATTACGTGTGCGGAACTTGCCAATAGTTCACTAAAATTACACACAATTTGGAGCAGTAGTGTATCTCTCCGGCAAAACAGGTTAATCGCGACTCTCGCACCTTCTTTTCGTTGGAAGAATCGCGACTCGCGATTTTCAGGGTGCCGTTGAGGAAATGTCTTCCGTCGAGTTTCGCTGAAACGGTCGAAATTCGCTGTTCGTTAGGATAAAAATAATTGATATCGATCGAGCCGGTTCGACCGTCTATCCGGAGTGTCGGTTCAACGACACCGAGCCGAAATTCTCGGTAAACTCGATTACGTAGCTCCGTTTCGGCTGTATTTTTAGAGCGACGATTTTGATTGACGCTTCGGACGTGTTTCGTTAGCGTCGGCCGAGTAGAACCGTAGATAATCTCGTTCCGAGGATAGCAGACACAGGATTTCTGTTAGGTATTTATACCGCGCGCGAGAGGATAGAAATCGATCGATAGAAATAGCTCACTTGCTCCCAGGACTCGAACGCAAAAACTAATGAAAAGGAAGACTGCAGCCGCCGAGAAAGTTAGACGTTAGGGTGCGTGTCGATTTAACAGTACAACTATCTCGAGTCACTCTCGAGAATCAAATTTGTCAGTGTACAGTGAATTCTCGTTAATAGTCACTGTCAACCTTGCGGTTAGGAGTCAATGGAACTATCCCCATCGCCGCAGGGTTTCTACGTGCAACATTGTATCGGAGAAAGACATTTTCACAGCCTTCTTGTCACTCTCGGTTAGTAGTCATAGGTTTATGACTTACAGACGGATGTGACTCTTAAGTTTCCAGCGAGCCCTGTGTATTTCAAATGCAACACTCGGCGAGAACCTCAAATTTCGTCTAATTGCACACCTATTGGGTGACTCTTATACACTTTGTCATCCTAAACCAAACCCAAAAGCAGCATTGCTTTATCACGCAACGTTTTCGAAAAATATTGGTTTTTGTAAGAATGCTAAAAACTAAACACGCGAGAAAGTTCAAGTTTGAGTCAAGAGATAGAGGGGACTCTCCTCTACATGTCTATATAGCCAATTATATTTTTATGTACTTCCTAATAGTTGTAAATGATTGTTAACATTTATAAATGTGTCGACGCGGGTACTTTGTACGCTCTATTTCTTTATTTATGTGAAAAATTCTTTATCTAGCAGGAATTTACTATAAATTCTAATTTAAAACTAAATTTTTCTTCCGTCTAAGAATATCTTCATTTCATTCATACGAAACTGATGCGATTTCCACATAAAACATTTAACCCTTTGCACTCGAAGCCATTTTAACTGTAAAACGAAACATTTCTTCCGACCTAGAATATTTCCCTTCTACATATTTTTCTTCATGTTATACGATATTATAAGACATACTTGAGTGGTACCAACGTCGACTACGCATAGCGACGGCCCTGGCGACTCGTGAAAAGGCTGCAATGGCCGTCTGGCGCGAACGCTGTCAATGACTATTTTCTTAACCTTCTCGTATACTAACCGAACCAAATACTTTTCGTGAATGGTTTCTTTACCAGAAATATCTGTAGAACGCATTCCTTTATAGTAAATTCCTGCTAGATAAAGAATTTTTCACATAAATAAAGAAATAGAGCGCACAAAGTACCCGCGTCGGCACATTTTCAAACTTTAACAACCATTTACAACTATTAGGAAGTACATAAAATTATAATTGGCTATATAGACATGTAGATCTGTCTCTTGACTCAAACTTGAACTTTCTCGCGTGTTTAATTTTTGCGCGACACGTAATTTTTTATCAAAATCGTGCATTCTTACAAAAACTTTTCGTACAAAAAGCTTTCGGATTTGGTTTTAGGATAACAAAGTGTATAGGAATCACCCCACAGGTATTGCAAAACAATTTCGGTGTTGGACAGTGTTGTCAGTCACTAGAACCGCGCAACTGACTTATAACGAGAATTCACTGTGCTGAGAGTGCTATCAGAGGAATAACACTCTCGATAACGTGTACACCGACGAATTCGACTCTCGAGAGCAACTCGCGACAATTTTACTCTCGGGTGGACACGGGCCATTACACAATCGTAAAGCAAGACCAAGCGCGCGTAAACGCTTATAAATAACGAAAGACCAAATCAAAAACGTAGAGAATACCTATCGAGAGCGCGTTCCCTCGCGAAACAGGACGAAACCGCGACAGGACGAGGGGTGGTTTCCAAGCTTTTCCAGGGATCGTTCCCGAAACCCCTTCGAGCAGCCCGTAACGAGCCCGTAGCGTTGCAGGAAAAGTGTATCGAAAATTGCCACCGATTCGACGTTCGATTCTTTTCGCTCCGTGAGAAATCGTCGGGGAGAGAACCACCCCTGGTTCGCAAGAGCCGCGAGCACGCGCGAGCGCAAATACTAACAATTTCCCCGATTCGTTGATTTTTTTAAAACTCCGTCGACTAGCGTGTCGATGGACGTTTACTGAAACTGTGCCGAATATTTTGCAGGTATAAAGTTGACCGTTACAAAATATACCACATCCACACAGTACACTTTTCCTGCGACAACGCGGTTCGCAGCGAGTGCAAGATCTGCGCGACGCGACCCGGGGCCGAGCCGAGCCGAGCCGAGCCGATAATCAACGCTAATCAGTGACGGGAGTGATGGAAGTGACGAACAACCAGCCGTTGTCGGTAATCAAGACGTCGGCCAACGACAGAAAAAACCGCAACATTGTGAGAACACACACACAGACACACGGTGCCGGGAAAAAAAAGTGGAGTTTGGAGTTCCCGAACGAAACTCGAGTGAAACGACAAAAAAATCGGCGACTCGCGCCTTCTCTCTCCACTTCTTCGCGTGCATATCTCGCTTTCGTCCGCTCCTCCTCGCCTCGATCGTTTCTCCTCGCCCCGAAATCGATCAATTTCGTAGATTTCTTTCCGCCCGAGAGCATCCTACGCGCGCGACGAAGCTCTGTCTCGCTTTCATCCCCCAACCCTCTTCGATCTCCATCGAGGCGAGGCGAGCCGCGAGAAGAAGAGGCGGCGATTTTGCATGCGAGTCACGCGAGTAGTATGTCGCAGCACGATGTAACTATCGTTGCCGATCAGATAATCGCAGACTCGGACACCGTTCGAGTAGAGTTTGATCGAGGCAAAGATACGTCGGATCTTCGCTGGAATATCCGATCCATGGGTGATCCAACGGTAGAACAACCAGTTTGCAGATCATCCGGTTGCGATCGTGGCAGCAACGATTTTTTTTTTTTTTCTTTTATCGTACGAAGCGACCGCAGATTTTTCGAGTGATCGCAAGTTTCTTTCGAATCTGCCTTCATTGGGATCGAGCTACGGGATCGAAACGCCGGTGGAGCGCAGCGTCTGAACTCTTAAAAAAGAAAACAAGAGAGAATAAAAGTATCTGCGACGTTAATAGAGGGAATAGACATCGGCATCGAACCGTAAAAGAGTTGAACGAGATTGGAAACGCGAAAGGGAAAAGCAGCTCCGCGGCGTTCCACTTTTCCAGCAAAAGCGTTCTCGCTCGCGCAGCGACAAACTCGAGGCTGTTATTTATACAAGCGTGTTGCTCGCGATGAAACTTTCGCGAACGATATCGGGCAGATATATCAAAAGGTTAATCGTCGATCGTCACGCGAGCGTTTCACCTGATCGTCCCCCAGGCTGTGTCGCCGTGGCGTTCCTGATTTCGCAACGTTTTTCATTTCTCGAGAAATGTGAAAGAAGACCGTGTTTCTCGAGAAGTTTTAATAACGTAGAAAAATATTGGGAAGACTTTAACAAACTTTTATAAAGTGAAACATTACGCTTTTCTTTTGAAATTACTTTTTAAGAAGCATAATGCGTCTAATTTAGAGTCAGACAATCTATTCCTTTTCTTTTTGTAACAAAATCTGTGGCCGTAGAAAATTTTCTTTCATTCTGTGTAGATGTTGGCTTTGGCAGAAAGTCCAAAAGTTGTTGAAGATTGGGTGTCCTTTTTCCAGTAGACTCAAAAATTTGGAATTCTTTTGTCAGAGTCCGGAATTTATTTTCTTCTGCCGCTAAACTCTTGACACTAAATTCTTGAAGGCTGTCTGCAATTTCTAACTGTTTTTCCAGTGATAGTTCCTCGTTCTGAGAATCTGAAAGTTTTTCACTATTTTCATAAGAATCATTGTCGTATTTTCCAAAAAGTCTGCTTAGAATTTGTTTTGCCATTTTCTGTATCTTCTGAATCTTTTTGCAGAGATTCTGGATTATGCAGATATTTCATAAGGGATGCAACAATCTTGTCTCTTCTTTTAGATATTTCTTCTTTGATAACAACGAGAAACTCATTACTCAATTCAGTATTCAGTTTTTCGAAAGTTTTAACGCTTAGCACTCGAATGGCGATTGTAAGGCGCCACTAAAAATTGCTGTATCATTATTCAAAATATTTTTTGCATTATTAAATTTGTTTGCATTTAATAAATTACCAAATATTTCAGTACTCTACGAGTAAATTTCACCATTTTCGTATGTATAGTATGAAAAAATATATACAGGGTGTCCCAGCTAACTTGACCACCTTGAATATCTCTCTTAGTGTTAGTAATAGAAAAAAACGTTTAGGACAATATTAACCTAACCGAAGGGGCAATATAACGATTCGGAAAAAACCTTTCTCAAGGTCATCAATATTTTTTTTAAATGGAACTATTTATTTTCTTTCTCGCGGCGTAATAGTAGGGGTGAAGACCTCTTCGATGACATATTATACAATGACCTTCGTGAGGCCTTGGATAGGAAAAATCCAAAAAGCATTGTAGGTATTATCAGTGATTAATTTGCTACACTAGTTGGTTTGATTGAACCACTCTGTTTCAATAAATGTTCGAAATGGTGACCGTTGTTTGCAATACATTGTTGTATACGGAAAATAAATGATTCTCTGGCTCTTCTAATAGTTTCGTTGCTGATATTGGAACACGCAGTTCTAATACGCATCTTCATGTCTTCGGCTGTTGTTGGAACATGGTCAAAAACATAAAAAGTAAAAAGAAATCTAACGGAGTTAGATCAGGTGATCACGGATAAACACGATAAAACGTTTGCGCTTCGCACAATCTAACGTTGAGGAAACTTTTCGCCTAACATTTGACGAGCTATTCTTGAGTTATGCGCCGGACATCCGTCATGCTGATACCACATCTCGATCCTTCGAGCTTATGGTATTTCTTCCAATAAGCGAGGCAAATCTTCAGTTCAAAAATTGGCACATTCGTTACCATTTAGTGTACCATTAACACCAAACCAATTACGCTAGTAAATTAATCACTGATATAATACCTGTAATGCTTTTTGGATTTTTCATACCCAAGGCAACACGAAGGTCATTGTATAATATGTCATTGAAGAAGTCTTCACCGCTACTATTACTTCGCGAGAAAGAAAAATATATAGTTCCATCTAAAAAAAATGTATGACCTTGATATCTAGAAAAAGATGACCTTGGAAAAGGTATTTTCCGAATCATTATATCGCCCCATCGGTTAGGTTAACCCTTTGCACTCGGCGCTATTTTCTACATTCTAGAACTAAATTTTTCTTTCGTCTTAGAATATTTTCATTTCATTAACTGATTCGATTTCCACATATGATATTTATATGTATAGTAATCTATTAAATACAAATTTTGTAATGTAACAAATATTTTGTAATTTCTTTGAAACAATGCCACAAAAATTTCTAGTGGTGCTTCAGTGTCACCACTCGAGTGCTAAGGTGTTAATATTGTCCTATAACGTTTTTTTTTATTATTACTAACGCTAAGCAAGATATTCAAGGTGGTCGAGTCAGCTGGGACACCCTGTATAGAAGGGAAATATTCTACACGTCGGAAGACATGTTTCGTTTCAGAACTGCAATGTCTTCGAGTGCAAAGGGTTAAATAATAATCTAAAAGAATTGAAGAATTTATATGTTATAAAATAAATGAGACTCATAAGAACTTTCCTACATTGAAATTTCTCGAGAAATACCGAGATTTCTCCAGAAATCAATACAAATCAATTACAAAATTTCTCGAGAAACTCTCGAGGAAGAATTCTCGGAGTAGGAACGGTAGCGTCGCGTCACGTTGTCTGCGACGCGATCATGCTTCCCCCGATCATTCGAACGAGCCGGTGGCCGAGGGGGACGCGCGACAACGATCACCGATGAACGATAGTTACGGCGGACTGTGCCGGTGTGCTACTGCCAAATTTGACTTTTGTTGCGCTCGGGAATCCGTTCTCTTCTCCGTCGGAGATGCTGTCGAAAAGAGGATCGGACGTCCGCGCTTCTCTCTCGAGAATCCGTCGGCGTGTTGTTATGCTTCCAAACCGGCGAGAAGGCTGATAATAAGTCTTCTTTCAGCGAAGAATCATGTTCGTTCTCGAGGCTACCATCGAAAGGTCCGCATAAACGTCCGCAGTCGCGACGCGTCCATCCGGGGAACGGGGAAACAGCAAATGGCGGACCGGCGCGACGGTTTTCGGACGTCGGCGAAGACACAAGAAAATATGGTGAATCTAGACGGAGAGAGAGGGGGACGAGAAAAAACTCCGAAATAGTTCTTTTTATATAAACGGATACGCGCAGCGCGAGTTAGTCTGTATTGATCAGTGCTGTAAAACCGTAAGTCGAGTACGAGTACGGGATACATACGGTACTCGAAGTAATTGGCTTCCTAGCTAGGATTAATCGAGTCTATAGGATTATACGTTTTACCAACGCAATGATAATGGACACACTGTATCTAGTAGACTGTATATATAGCGGTGTATGGTAGAGAGTACAAGTTAAGTCGTCGATCGTCTGCTTAAGAAAAAAGCCGTCAAAAAAAAAAAAGGAGAAAAAAAGAAAAATAACGAAAACCGAAAAAGCTCTTTGCGTTTGGTCCTATGTCGCCCCAGCGAGTACTAGCGAGAGTCGGACTATAAACAAGTTTGATTAACAGTAATATCAGTCTGGACAACAGGGTATCATTAGCACACACCATCGTACATTGAGACGCGCTCGATTACCGGTCAGATATGTCATTATAGTAACCGTCGAGTTTCTCTGATTTTGTTCTGTTCGTCGTTGGTCTCGTCATCCGTTGCGTGTTCCGTCGTTGATCTCGGTTCAACGTGCCGCCGCATGATTTTCGTGTGGCGCCGACTAGTCTCAAGGGTTCTTTCTTAATCAGGCCATCGAATTACCGTTAAATGTACTAAGCTAAACTAATTATACGAAAGCTTACACCTCGCAGTCGTACAGCCTCTGCCACTGAAAAGGGACATTGTCACACCAGCGCGCAGGATGAACCGGCCGACTCGAGCACCCACCTCCTCGATTATGATAACAACGAATCTCGGGAGGAGAACGGGAGTTCTAACGGTAATAACGATTGTTCTGAAGGTCGTCTACGTCTCCTCTCCGCTAACCCTCGTGACGGGACTATATATTTTTATCGTCGTGGCGGGATACCGTCGAGGTCAAGACCGAAACAACGACCTACGACGCGCCGCGACCTATTTTTGTTTCCAGCTTTTTAAACCGAACCGAAGCGACGAGCTTTTTTACCGAGGCAATGTTGCTCGAGACGTTGACCTTCGTTCAGACTTCGTAACCCGTTCCAAGGACATCGGACGCGGAGAACGATATCGTAGACTTCAAAGGTGGCACATCACGTATTTTGTTCTCGTTTGATACCATAAACTGAAAAAAATTAATGTTTTAATATTGCAACATTTTTGGACATGCAGGAAACGTAATATTGTGGTCCGCAAACGGGACAAAATAATAGCACGCTCAACGAAAAACTTGAAATATAACAATTAATTAATAAAAATCAAACCTCAATATTTTGTATAACCTCGTTTACATCTATAGACTTCAATCATTCTGTTTGGTAGAGATTTATACATTTTTTAACTACCTTTCTGGCTAATTTTCTCCCACTCGTCGAGAATACATTGTTTTAAATCGTTAATAGTTTGAAATTGTCTGCCATTTTGTTATACGGCTCTGGTGAGATGTCCCCAATAATTTTCCAGAGAGTATATTTTGTTATATTATGGTATATTCTGGTATATTACAGTATATTCTGGTATATTACAGTATATTCTGGTATATTACAGTATATTCCGGTATATTATGGTATATTCTAGTACATTGTGGTATATTCTGGTATGTTATGTTATATTCTAGTATGTTCTGGCATATTATGGTATATTCTAGTATATTCTAGTATATTATGGTTTATTCTGGTATATTCTTGTGTATAATTTTATATTATTGTATATTGTTGTATATTTTGGTATATTATAGTATATTTTGTTATATTATGGTATATACTGTTATATTTCGGTATATTATGGTATATTCAGGTATATTATAGTATATTATTTTATATTATTGTATATTCTTGTATATTTTGGTATATTCTGGTATATTATGGTATATACTATTATATTTCGGTATATTATGCTATATTCAGGTATATTACAGTATATTATTTTATATCATTGTATATTCTTGTATATTTTGGTATATTCTGGTATATTATGGTATATACTGTTATATTTCGGTATATTATGCTATATTCAGAGGTATATTACAGTATATTATTTTATATCATTGTATATTCTTGTATATTTTGGTATATTATAGTATATTTTGTTATATTGTGGTATACTCTGGTATATTATGGTATATTCAGGTATATTATAGTATATTATTTTATGTTATTGTATATTCTGGTATATTCAGGTATATTATAGTATATTATCTTATGTTATTGTATATTCTGGTATATTCTGGTATATTATGGTATATACTGGTATATTCTGGTATACTATAGTACATTCTGCTTTATTATCATTTTCTTCAGTTTATGGTATCAAACGAGAAGAAAGTACGTGACGTGCCATCTTTTTGTCCGGGAGTGTAAGCCTCTGCCTTTGGACAGTTTCGACTCGAATATATTTTCCCCCTTCGATTCCGTGTTTTCCACCGAGACACGTTTGCCGGTCGTTCGAGAGAGAACGTGACGTTTCGGATGTTCGAATCGGCTGTGACACACTGTGTACGCAGATATATATATATATGTATATGTGTATGTATATGTACATGTATACGTATAACGAGAGGTAGCGTAAATTGATTTCGAACTGATCATTTTAGATGGCAGCTACCGTACCGTTACCGCAAAGCCGCCCAGAAGCAAGACAGTCTATACATGCCACCTTTTTCGATTAGACGTTAAGCTGTTAACTTTCGCCTGCTACGGAACATTACAAACCAGCCGCCGCGTTCCATTTGTCTTATGGATTCCTTCTGGACTTTCGTTGAGTTCGTCCGTACGGTTTGTGTTACACGTTTGGGCTTCGTCGAATCCTCGCGTGTCGTCTAATTGTATAGCGAGCGAACCCGACGACCTCGCGGTCTCCATGTTCCCACACGCTCGGATGTACCAGCCCCCTGAATCCTGGACAACTGTACGATCCCCGCAATCGACGGGGGAAGCTTCAAAACGTTCAAATGTGTAGCAAAGTTTGTAACTAATTGATATTTAAGTGTAACACCGTATGTAATACCGGGAGAAGAATGGACGAGAGGGAGCTTTGAATAGTGCCTGCTTAAAGAAGACAAAAATTGTGAAACAACACGAACAACCCGATTTACTGTAATCTGTAAATGGTTAGACAAGGTATCGTACGTTGGTTTCGTACAACTCTAAATTCTATAGGACTACCGTAGCCAAGTATGGGAAAAAGTGTTCTTGTATGGGAATACGTTCGTTACGTTCATCGCGGTGATCACGCGTATCCTCGTGCACAACGAAACACGCTTATCTCGAATTACCACCACCGAATATTTCCTGTTCTCCGACCCTTCAGTGGACTTTTGAAAAGGGACCCTTAACGCGCGACAACGCGACTCGATCGTTCGTTTCTACCGAATCGGTGAATAGAAATCAATTTTAGATAGTTCTACCGATACTTCCGTTACGCGCGATGTATCTACGAAACCGAAATCAAATTCTACTTAAGCATTAGCGAAAATACGTAGGAGCGCGGTGAACTTTCCCCCTCTTCTGGGAAAATTCTGAACGACAATGAAAAACTTTTATAGGACCGTGTAGCAGCTTCGACAGTCCACTTCAGGGTTGATTCTCTCGATCCAAGATCCGTTTCGAAATGATTTGTGCTCGCGTTCCTTTGGTTTCACGAATTTCGCGATCAATGCCGAACCGACACGGATACGTTCAGTTCGATCATGTTTTGCCGCACTCGTGTTCTATCGTTGCATCATGTCACTCTTCCCCATACTGTACTATGAGTTCATGTTATTCGATATTCTTGAATGTACATAAAACCTATGTGGTCGTAACTGTATGTACATACTGTTAAACGTTCTATTACTCCTCTGATATATGAATACAAGGAAAAATTGGTTATTTAGTATAATCCTGTGTCTACGTTTTTTACTCACTCTTATCGTCGGCTCCTTCACCTGCAGAATGGTATCCATTATAGCCCCACCGATCACCACCTACGATAATCGCAAACGTTAGTCGGTCAGAACGATTTTTCCGTATTTTTGTTTCATTTGTTTCGACTTACTGGATTTTCTTTCGGCTTTAGCAAACAATCAAGTGCCGAGCTGTGCCAGCAACGTTGACTCTTTTCGGCAAAATTCACCGCGATTTCCGCCGCCATGCTCGCATTATTTTCTATGAGCGCCATATCTACGGAAAATGCAAATTTTCTGGTGACTATCGTCAGGCTTCAAACGCGAAGAAACTTTGCCTATACTTACTGGCTTGCAGCGATCGACCGTACGTAATTTTGTTCAGTTCTTCCAACAGATACGGAGTTACGTTCTTTCCGGTTATGCCTTTGCATTTCGCAGCTTCCAAAGCTTTGCGTATAGCCAGTTCCATTTCCTTCGGATCCAACGCGTGTTGTTCAGGAATCGGAACAACAAACAGTAGTCCCGTTCGAAGACCCAGTTCCGTTTGAGCCTTCAGAATGTCTGCAGCTTCCTTCGAAGTAGACACTCTATGAGGGGCTTTAGTTTCCTGAAGAGTCTCCCTACAGTAAAATGCTGGAAAGCGATCAGTTTCCCCGATCTTTATCACCGGAACTCCCTGAGTTTCCTACAAAAAAAGAACAAGTCTACGTGAAGCTTCTGACACCGCTGATTCTGTCTTCTCTTTGCCCAAGGACATACCAACCAGATATTCCAATGTTTTCTCAATGTCTAAAATAGACTTAACTCCTGAGCACACGACAGCCACAGGAGTGCGTCCAAGCTCTAACAAGTCTGTGCTAATATCAAACGTTGATTCTGCGCCACGGTGAACACCACCGATTCCTCCTGTTGCCATTATAGGTATACCGGATAAATTGGCCAACAACATGGTAGCGCTAACGGTTGTTCCCCCATTGAGTTTCTGAGAGGTAATCAGAGATACGTCTCTGCGAGAACATTTAATGGACTCTATGGAATTCGGATTGGCCAGAGTTTCTAATTGCTCTCGATTCAATCCGACATGCACCTGTCCTTTCAAAATTGCTATAGTCGCCGGTACAGCACCCTAAGAAGAACATAAATCCAGAAGATATGAGTCCAAGAAATTCGACGACATTGTTCTCAATGTATTGTACTTTCAAATCGTTTACTTTTGATTTAACAGCATTCTCAACTTTCATAGCAGTTTCGAGATTATCGGGATAAGGCATCCCGTGAGTGATGACGGTGGACTCTAAGGCAACGATCGGTTGTCCATTCCTTTTTGCCGTTTCCACATCCTGCCCAAAAATAAATTTACTACCTCCCGTGCTCGATCGACGATTGTTCGTCGGATTGAACCAGTTTAATCGCCCAAACAATCTTCGGTAATTTGTCCGCTGCATCTTCGTGACTGTAAAACATTCGACTGTTGTTGATGCAGACAGGATTTATCATCGCCGCGGCGGGGAAATCTTAAATGAACAACCATAGTCATGGAGACTTATATCGTCTCGAGAGATTGTTGAGCTTATTGTTAGACGATTTGAAAAAAAAGAAATGAACTACAAAAATTGCACAAAGTCGTATCTGGCTAACCTTTCTCGACCTTTTTAATCCTTCGATAAACGTCAAAATGGAAAAATAGAAGAAGAATACCGAGCCGGTAACCGGAAATCAATTTATATTAAATCAAAAGATAATGAAATCCAGTCGAGATTCTCAGATAGTTACATCAATGTTTGTACATTAAATAATTGTTGGCGCAAGCTCGAATAGAGCACTCAAGGATATTAACTACGGTAAGTGTATTTTTCCTCGGATGTCTGATTACGTCACGGCAGAAAAGCAGCAGAGCCTGTCGGCAGAAAAGCAGCAGAGGTTGACCAAAATCTATCGTTAGAGACTGTTACGCCATCCAGCGACGATTTCAGTGACTCGTTAGCATAATCTGACTGTAATTTCGATTTCTACGACAGAATGTTTGAAAGAATGACTCCATTTTTGAATAGCATTTATTTCATTTTTATTCTACGCGTTCTATATCACACGTACATGAAAATTGTACGAATTCGAGGAATCGTTGTCTTTTTAATCAACTCGAAGCTTTTCGCGTACGTTACATATTTCTCGATCGTATATATATAGCTCTCTCGAAATGTGTTCAAATCTAGTCCGAATTTAATTACGGTGACTTCTAAATGAATTTTAAACGTCTAACGTCGTGCCCTTTGACATAACGTGAAACACGTATAGTGTGTTATTGCATTGACATGTTTTATGTACGCATATTGAACCTTGATCCGAAAGACCAGGAACGTACATAGTCGAAAGAAAGATTTGTATAAAGTGGGCGTTAATCGCTGGAAATTAAATGACGATAATTAAACCGACGGTGTACAATCCAAAATATTCTGATAAAATTTTTGATATTACATCGGATATTAGATTTATCGAATAAAATGTATAACACGATAACCTGCCAAGTTTGTAAGACTTAACACGGTGCAGTCAAGTTTTCACTTGTTTCTGTTAATTTTTTGCTAATTCATGTGCCGATTAATATGCAAATTTATTCGCTGCTATGCTATGTTTGTCATCTGTCGTTGCTCGACTTTGAGAAGACCGTGAAGCAGAAGTCAGCAAGAAAGTTCAAGGTAATGATATTATGATAACATGTTCCGAGAATACGTCATCAAAGATATTGCCATTTATAACGCAAGAAAACTTACTCGTATGTCGATGACTTGCAAAATAAAACGAGAACAAATAAATATTCTCAAACGAATTTGATATTTGAATCAATATGCAAAGAAAACACGTGTGTATGTATATATATATACATACATATATATATAGATACTTCACCGCCACTGTGCCCCGTGAAACAATTGCTACGTTCCTGCACAATGTAGAAAGTATTATATAGAAGCGTGCCGCATGTGATTTCTCCAGTTTTAACATCGCAAGCGTGGTAAGACTATGAAGCTAAAAGGTCTCCGTTCGTAAGTAGTATTTACCGATATCGTTCGAGACTATTCAACAATTAACAATTCGTGAAAACGAGAAACATGAAATCGAAGAAATCCAGCTCTGTCGGAACACTCTATCTGAAAACATATAATCTGACGCTGGTTTTCGGGTAAGTGATAGATAATAACTCTGATTCGATGTAATAATTTTAAACGAGTTAATTCATCGAATAAAACGTTGTTGCAGGTGGTCTTACATACTTGTCAAATTTTTGCAAAATGATGACTTCTTCACCGTCGGAGAGAGCTTGTGGCAGAACCTTAAATGGCCTCTTATCATTTTTCAACATGCAGCTTTGTTGGAGGTAAGAGATCCACTGCGTTTCGGTTCGAATCGGTGAATTTGGAGCACAGAATTTATTCTCATTTTTACAGATAATACACGCAATGATGGGACTGGTGAAATCGAACCCTATTCTCACGCTGTTTCAAGTTAGCAGTAGAATTATGATAGTGGACGGGGTACTGTTAGCATTACCCTACAGCGAAGCGTCTACCACCGGAATATGGCTGGCGGTGTTAGCCTGGTCGATAACGGAAATAATAAGATATTTGTATTACTTTATGAATCTCAATAATTATGTACCACACGTGATCACGTGGTTAAGGTATATTATCGACAAGATTGCCTACAAATCTTTCTAGCTAATCAGACAATCGAAATGTCAACGGTTACATTTTAATTTGCAGGTACACGTTGTTCATTGTATTATATCCGATCGGTGTATCCGGAGAGTTATTGTGTGCGTTCGCAGCTACCCAATACGCCAGATCGCATCCAGACGCCTGGAGCTACACCCTACCAAACTCTTGGAACTTTGCGTTTAGTTACCTCTATTTGCTTATCTCTGTCATGATCACGTACATTCCCAGTGAGTTGCCAAAATATTATACGTACCGCTACAACATCGATACTGTATTACGTCTATTTAATTACTATTTCTATTTGTTACAGTTTTCCCACAATTATATCTCCACATGTTCGCGCAGAGACGTAAAATTTTGGGGAAAGACTCGCTCAAAAAAGCTCAGTAGCATAAGTAAGGTGTGTGTTTGGTGTCAACGGTGTCTTTATACCTTATTACATTGACAATACATGTTTGAGTTTATAAAGTTGCATTTATTTCCCTTTCGACGAAACTAATACTATTCATTTACGAACTGTAGAAAGAGAATTTCTCCATTCATGACTCGACAAATGTAAAACGAGTTATCCCCCACTACAAACTGGTATTCTATTACAATCGCGTGTGAGTAAGTAAATACATATGCACGTATGTCACCGATAAAAACAAGCAATTAAAGTAAAAAGTTCACGGTTCACTTCTTCGTCTTGAATTCGTGTAAAATGGTTCACTTTCAAATAATCGAAATCGGAATTGCATTGCCGAGAGAAACCTATTCGTGTAATCTGATTGGTCGACACTACCGTTTCGACCAATAGCTAAATAGGAAGATACCTTGCATGTGCACGTCACCAATCGTATACACATCTTTTTTTCGCGGGTCTTCTTTCCAGTTCTGTAATATATATTTACAGATTTTGGGAAACGTTTTCTATCCTTATCATTCGTCGATTGATAGACCGTTACAATTGCGCGTGCGAAAGAATAATTAGTCGATCGTTATTCCAGCGTCGGAGTCATAATTATTAGCAGGAAATAATATTGGAACTGTTCAAAGGGGTCGTTGCAGTTCGACAACATGTCCGAGCGTAACGACGACACAGAAAATGGTAATATTTTGAACTGTCAATCAACCGTAAAAGAAAAGTTCGATTTTTCTTCGACTCTAATCGCGTTCTGACTTATTCATCGGAAATTGATACGATAGTGCTTCTTATCTGTTTTATTGTCTCCGAATCTCTCACATGAGAGTCAGCGGAACGGTATCCTCGATCATGATTTCGTAAAGCATCGAACATCAATTTTCCTACGGATATTAAATTACCAAGTTGTTAATTACAGGTTCGATATTCTTAGAAAGTATTTTTCGTAGATTTATTCGTGTTGATCAGGTGAAAAGAATCGTGTTGCCCTTGTCTGTCATCTACGGGAATCGCGAGTTTTATTAATTAAATAAAATGATTAAGTGGACTAAGACATTGCGTGCTGTTCGAAGATATTCGGGCCTAATTCACGGGCACTTTATTCGCGAGTAAACAAAAGGATTTTCCAGGTAATTATCGAGTCACGTGTGCACGACTTTTAATGGAGTACCTTTTCTCGTAAAATTTCGTCATAAGTATGTTTGCAGCAGGCCAATGCTTCCACAAATCATATTTCCTTTAACCAGTCGTCTGCGACAATTATTTCTGCATCATCTCTGGCAAAAGCATCCGTTCGCATATTTTTGTTCAAGTCAGTATTTTCTTTTATCAAAATTTTCTACTCGAACGCATATCTTTTTCATTAGTATTATCACCTGCAGAATATGCTGTTTTCATAGGTTATCGATGGTATGAGACATTCTTCAATCGCATCCAATTAAAATCGTACCTTCGGTTTTACACCACATCAGAGCACATTATAGTTGTATGTTATAGCGCGACAAATTATTGATTAACATTTTTCTATTCGTTTTTGTGCTTGAATTAGAGACGAAATTAAATGAGGAGGCAAAAGCCAGTTCTTCGACACGGGAAGAGGCAGAAGACTCCGACATGGAAATGATTCGAGAATATTTGGAACAAATGTTGTTAAGATTTTTCGACCCACCGCCGTGCGATGGGCAGTCTCAGAAAAAGGTTCTTCGCGAGCTCAGCATAGACGGGATAGTGGACTATATCAAGGAAAACGAAGACATCAAAATTGTTACAATGGCTGGAGCTGGTATATCCACGTGTAAGTGTCCAACAGTTTATGCCAGAACCACGAGAGGATATTTTACTATGTACAGAATTCTGTTGTATTTGCAGCCGCGGGCATACCCGACTTTCGATCGCCGTCTAGCGGGCTATATCACAACTTGAAGAAGTACAACTTACCTTATCCTCAAGCTATTTTCGAAGTTCGTTATTTCATGGAGAACCCGGAGCCCTTTTTCACGCTTGCAAAAGAATTATTGCCCGAAGGCTTCAAGCCGACCCCGTGTCACTATTTTATACGACTGCTGTGGCAAAAGGGATTACTCCTGAGGCATTACACGCAAAATATCGACACGTTAGAAAGAATCGCGGGCTTGCCTCCTGAAAAATTGGTCGAAGCGCACGGAACCTTTCATACCGGACAGTGTCTCAAGTGTAAAACAACGTATACTTTGCCCTGGATGAAAAGTAATTTTATCGAATTATTTACTTATCGCGTCGAGTATAGCATCTGGAAATTAAATATTTCCTTTCAGAGAAAATTGTCGAAGATACCGTACCAAAGTGTGAGAAATGCAAAGATGGTGTAGTGAAGCCCGATGTGGTGTTATTCGGGGAATTGTTGTCGCAACGTTTCGATCATCTCATCGAACAAGACTTCCCGCAAGCGGATCTGCTGATAATAATGGGATCCAGTTTGGTTGTTCACCCGTTTGCATCGTTGGTAGACAGGTGAGGATTATTAGATGCTGAGAAATTGTAAAGTCGAAGGACTCGTATTTAAATAGCTATTTCTTTTCGCTTCAAGGGTGCGACCTTCCTGTCCACGTTTACTCATTAACAAAGAAAAAGTGGGAATGCAGGATCGTTTGTCACGATTCCTGGGACTACGGCAGGGATTCGTCTTCGACACGAAGGATTCTCACTGTGGACGCGACGTTGCCTGGTTAGGCGACTGCGATACCGGTTGCAGAATGTTAGCAGAGAAGATGGGTTGGGGGGTATGTTCTTCCCTTTGAATTGTTTTTTCTGCGCTGACAAATTTCATTCGAACCGCTCTTTTTTTCCAGGACGAATTGACAGACCTTGTAAAAAGGGAACACGAACGATTGGACGCCGAATACGCTAAGAAGGATTAGCTATATTAATATTATATTTGCGAGGTAAACTGGGTTTATTAACGCAATCGACATTTAAGTTCGCCACTATTTTTATAAAGAAAAACTTATTTAGCAAATGATCCTTTCTGTTAAAGTAATTGTACAAATGTTATTTAGACGATAGAAGATTTCGTACGATCATATCGTAGAAATACGCTTTCGTTTACGTCCGCTCTACGGAATTTGATAGATAAATTGTACCGGTAGAGGCATAATTTTCTAATGTATATTTGAACGTGTAATTTATTCTTTGAATGCGATCGCGGCGGTTGAGTCGCGTGTACAAATAAAACAGAAGACGACGACACTTCGAACACGTTTTCGATCGAACGTAACAGAATCATTTCATTCGAAACGGCTTAACGATAACTTCCTCAGCTTCCCGTTGATGCACCTGCCCTTCGCCGACAGCCGGGGCAGCCATAGGTTTGCGACCGCAATATTGTAACTAGAAATTATAATACTTCTCTCACAAGGAATGTTCGTTTCTGGTGAAATCGTTTAAATAAATTTTTCTTTAACTCACACGTCTGCCGCACAAATTTTCGAAACGAGGCTTCACGAAGCTCCACGGCCCCATGTTTTGTGGCTCTTCTTGGCTCCACACGAAAGCTGAACAATATATTTTTACTAAACTTTTCAGGAAACTTTCACCGTCATACAACTCTGCGCAGTCGCTTTACTCACTTCTCGCGTTCTTGTATCTGTCGAGCTGTTCCATTAATTCGTGAACCGGAAACGGGCACAAGGTCTCCAGCCGAACGATGGCCACGTTTCTCTGTTCCGCGGTGTCTCTATAATTATCGAGAGCGTAAAAATGTTTTCCGCTCGCTAGAATGATTTTCTCCACGCCCGCTTCCGCCGCTTTCTCGTCTCCTGTCGTCACATTGCTCGTGTCGTGAAAACGAAAACGATTATCCTAGAGTAATGTTGTGGTTCGCCTACCTATGACATTCGCGAACCTCGTCCCTGGGCCCATTTCGCCTAACGACGACGTCGCGTCCTTGTGACGCAACAACAGTTTCGGAGCCACGACGATCAAAGGTTTTCGGAAATTTCTAACCATCTGAAACCGGCAGAAGTTTCATATAGAGGCAACGGGCAGTTTACGAAACGTCCGTTCGGAACCGCAAGAAATCATCCCCGTACTTGTCTCCTGAGTAAGTGGAAGTACTGCGCCGGGGTGGTAGGGTTCACGACATGCATGTTCACGTCATCCCCATCCGGTTTGTCCTCGTTGCTGTCGGTCAGCTGTAAGAACCTCTCTATTCTGCAGGAGCTGTGCTCGGGCCCGGCGCCGTCGTAGCCGTGCGGCAGAAGAACGGTCAGGCCGCTGCTTAACATCCATTTCGCTTCGCCGCTGGTCAGAAAGGTGTCGATCACGATCTGCGCTCCGTTGAAGAAATCGCCGAACTGCGCTTCCCAGATGGCCAAGGTTGTCGGCAAAGCTGTGCTCAACCCGTACTCGTAGCCCAGAACCGCTTCCTCCGACAGGATGCTGTTCGCCAACTCCAACTTTCCCGTTTGACCCTCGACCATCGAGTTCAGAGGGATCCGTATGTCTGGAGACGAAACAGCACGCTCGCGACCAAGCAGATACAAACACGGATGTCCGCTTACCTCCGGTTGCTTGATCGACGAACATGGCGTGCCTGTGGGAGAACGTTCCTCGGCCCACGTCCTGCCCGCTTATTCTGACGTTGTAGCCCTGGTACAACAGACTTCCGATGGCCAGTGCTTCGCCGGTCGCCCAGTCCAGGCGACCTTGGTCGTCGGTTACTTTCTTCAGTCTAGCCTGAACGTGGCTCTTCGCCAATTGTGGATGGATCGTCTACACGGAGAAACGTGGTACACGAAGAGAAACGATAGTACACGACATTACATAACTCTGTTCTCGCTTCTTACCGAATCGTCGTCGACTCGGACGCTCTTCTCCGCGACGAGTCTCAAGAGACCCAGGTCGACGCCCGTGTCCCACTGGGTCACGCTCGCCTCGGCTTGCCGCATTCCCTTCCAGAGACCCGCGAAGCACGCGGGCTCCGGCACGTAAGCGTCCACCTGTTTCAGAGCTTGGCTCAACCGAGCGCCGTGATCCTCGATCGTGCGCTTAGCTTCCTCCAGGGTAAAAATGTTAGACTTTACCAGTGTATCTAAGTATCGATCCGGTACCGATCTACGTGGAAACAAAGGTGGACTCACTCTTTCTCACTTTTTCAGACGCGCAACGAGTTTTAAAACACCTACGAACGGTTCTGTATTATTCGATAGACAACAGGGTTCGTGAACGTCGGGTCGTCCAGCTCGTTGTGACCCCATCTTCGGTAGCAATTCAGGTCGACGAACACGTCCTTCCGGAACCTCCGTTGGTACTTGAACGCGAGTCTGGTGGCACGGACGACCATCTGGCGGCACGGTGTTTCGATGGTTTAGAGTGGTCTTACACTCCGGGGCAAAAAGATAGCAAACGTCACCGTATTTTTCGTCTCGTTCGATACCGTGAACCGAAGAAAATGAATGTTTTAATATTGCAAGATTTTTTGACATGTCAATGTGCATGATGTACCGAGTATTATCCACGACATTAACGCCAACAGAATTGTAGGAACGGAAACGTAAATGTTTTTGAGATTCTCAGTTGCGTAGAAGATCCTGAAGTGGATACAAGCATTGTACAACCTAATTGATGAAGTGTGCACGTCGTTTATTTGTGCTTAGTGGATGAAAAGAACATAGTACAGTGTTGGAAATGGGTCGTGGAGAAAGATTCAATGAATGTGAAATACGTACAATATTGAAGTTAGAGGAAGAACAGTATTCGGTTACAAAAATATCAAAAGTTGTAAATAGAAGGCGAAAAGTAATTGTAAACTTATTAGAAATTACTGAAAACTATCTAACACTACTGGTAGCAACTTGGATACCGGAGCAACTTGGTAGAACAGAATGTAGAAGAATACGCTTCCTAGTGATTTATCATCGCAATACATACTATTGTAAAGAGAAAAAAAGATAGGGACAGGAAGAATCTTGTTAATCCAACCCTGCGATAGGCAGAGACCTTCAGTGATAAACTATCTAACACTACAGAGCAACATTTAAAACCGCTGATTACCCGCACAA
This sequence comes from Halictus ligatus, assembly GCA_028454255.1. Taxonomy (NCBI): domain Eukaryota; kingdom Metazoa; phylum Arthropoda; class Insecta; order Hymenoptera; family Halictidae; genus Halictus; species Halictus ligatus. The sequence continues at coordinate 18,618,162 of CM052146.1, forward strand.
TTACTAGAACCGAAGTTCGCCCAGATATTGAAAACTGCAACGAGTTGTGTATATCCTTCCATTATTTGCTAATAACTCGGTAATTAATAGTAGTAGCGAGTTTGGTGTTATGATATATATTGTTAGAAATCGTCTATATTACAGTGATATAAAAAGGATTAGTTCTGGGTGTCTACAAAGTTTAACTGCTCGTGAAAAACGTGCAACATTAAGAACAGAATCAAATTCAAGCATGACTACGGTACAAATCGCAGAAAGTGTTGGTGTAAACACTGACGTAAAAAATGTAGGTCAGGTTTTACAAAAATGCAAGCATTTAATGCGAAGGAGATTGTAGAAGAAACCTTGATTAAAGAAGGAGCATAAGCGCTTAAGTTACAATTTGCAGAAAAACTTCTAAATGTCGCAACAAAGTGGCGAAGAATCATATTTACTGAAGAAAAAAGATTTAATTTGACCAGGCGGCCTAGGTTATTACTATCATGATTTCAGAAAGGAACAGCAATTTTTAAGCCTTCGCCAAATGGGAGGCCATAATGATTTCGGCCGGTATTGGACACCGGGGTAAAACAGAAATCAAAATAAAAGAACGAATGAATAGCGAACTGTATACTGAAATGATAAACGAACAATTAAATACATATGCTGTAAGAATTGCTGGAAATAGATACAGATTACAACAAGATAATGCCACAGTTCACCCGGCAAAAGTAGTAAAGAAATCCTTTTCTCCGAAGAATATTCGTGTCTTAGATTGGCCGGCAAGATCTCTCAACCTCGACATTATCGAAAATTGTTGGGGACATCGTTGCCAGAGCCGTGTACCAAAATGGCAGACAATTTCAAAATATTAAAACAATGTATCCTCGACGAGTGGGAGAATATTAGCCAAAAAGGTATTTAAAAAATGTATAAATCTTTACCAAACAGAATGATCGAAGTCATCAGACGTAAAGGAGGTTCTATAAGATATTGAGGTTTGATTTTTATCAATTAATTGTTGTTATGTTTCAAGTTTCTCGTTAAGTGTGCCATTATTTTGTCCCGTTTCCGGACCACAATATTTACGCTTTCGTTCCTAGAATTCCAATAACGTAAACGTTGTGAACGATACTCGGTACATCATGCGTATGGACATGTCCAAAAACGTTGCAACATTAAAATATTCATTTTCTTCAGTGTACGGTATCGAACGAGGAAAAAATATGTGACGTGCCAGCGGCGATACCGGAAACGGACAGTAACGCGATGCGTACCTCGGGATCGTCCCCGTTGACGTGGATCACCGGAGCGGAGATCATCTTCGCCAGGTCCGTACAGTACCTCGACGATCTTCCCACGGAAGCCGGCGTGGTGAATCCCAGTTGATTGTTCACGACCAAGTGGATCGTTCCGCCGATCTCGAAGTGCGGCGCCTGGGACAAGGCCAAGCATTCCTGGTTGACCCCTTGGCCAGTGTAAGCTGCGTCCCCGTGGACCTGAATGTTCAACGCTTTGTCGCTCCACCGGGCGTTCTCGTCTTCGCCGTAGGCCCCGTCCTCGATGGCCTGCATCGCTCCGCGCGTCTTCCCCATGGACACGGGATTCGCGATCTCCAGGTGGGACGGGTTCCTCAGCGTCGACACGTGCAGGCTCTTCCCGTCGATGTCGAGCTCGGTGGAGGACACCAGGTGACTGATCACGTCGCCGGTCGCTCTCGCTCCATCCGGAAACTCGGAGAGACCCCGGAGCTTGCGGAACAGCTTCTCCGGCGGTAGATTTAGCATACCGGTGAGCAGGTTGAGTCGACCACGGTGCGGCATGCAGAGAACAACGTACGCCAAGTCGTCTAGAAAACAGATGGATCGGTTCAGCGCGTCGTCTCTTTTCAAGCTGCGAACGTTCAACAATCTTGTCGGACGGTAATCTACGACGTCGAGTCACCGAAATCAAATTCCATGTCTCTGTTCTCGATATTTAATCGTTAGCGAAACCGTAGAAGTACGAACGATATGAAATTTCTTTTTCTTCTAGAAAATTGTAAGCGACAAAGAAGTTCTAATCGTTGTAGACGTAATGAAAATCGTAGCGCAAGATATTAACCCGTTGCACTGCTTTCACGAGTCTGACTCGTGACGAAGATTCTGAACAGAGTCTAATAAATATGTATGTCAATTCTATCGTACAATTCTATATCTTAATGTACAAAACTATTGAAGAACATACAGGCATACAATAGACATAAGTTTTCTCCTTTTCTTAGGAAATTACGAATTTCCAAAAAAGTTCTTACCACTGAATACGTAAAATAAATCGTAGTGCAAGGGATTAAGAAGCGCGAGAATGTCTTCTATTGTCTGTAATCGGGCGGAGAACGACCTGTACAGGGCTCGTTCCAACGATAGTGTAATATTTTCGATTACCGTTTGCGCACAGTTTAAAAAACTCGTGGAAGAAGGCCATCATAGCCTCGGCGCCTTCGCCCCCGTATCTCTTCAGGCTGACGAACTTGATGGCCAGGAAGTTGTCGAAGGCTTGGCTCTTCAGCATCTCCTTCGCGATGGCCACTCTCGTTCGATCCGCCAGGGGATCGGCCGTGCACCGCTCCGCGGTTTCCGCGAACCATTCTCTTTCCTCCTCGGTCTGCGTAAACGTTCGAAACGATCAGATCCGTTTACGGCTATTATTTATTATAGTCTTTCATTGTACGTACGATCAGTCCCACAAGTGTTCGCACGCTCTTCAAAATCGCATAACTCTGTCAACATTGGACTGCAGGACTCTTGAATATCTCGCTTAGTGTTAGTAATAGAAGAAAACAGTTATAGAACAATATTAACCAGTTAACTGTGGAATTGAATTTGAAAAATCCCTCACGGCGCGGAATTAAGATCAAGCAATGACGAATGTACACGTCGAACGCAGGCCGAAAGCGGCTATTATAAAAGCCGAAGCCCTTGTAAAGCTAAATGAGGAAGAATTAGTTTTTTATTCTATAAGAATTTAACGATTCGGTAACGTTAACTGTACCGCAATAGTACGAGTATACTCGTCGATCACGGTTAACTGGTTAACCTAACCGATGGGGCAATATAATGATTCGGGGAAAACTTTTTTCAAGGTCATTTTATCTAGATATTAAGGTCATCTATTTTTTTTTTTATGGAATTGTATACTTTTTATCGCGATGACATATTATACAATGACCTTCGTGTGACATTGGGTATGAAAAGTCCAGAAATCTAGATTTTTCATACCCAAGGTCACACGAACGTCATTGAAGAGGTCTTCATCCCTAATATTACATCGCGATAAAAAAAATATATAGTTCCATTTAAAAAAAAATTGACAACCTTGATACCTAGAAAAAAATTACCTTGAATAAAGTTTTTTCCGAATCATTATATTGCGCCATCGATTAGGTTAACCCTTTGCACTCGGCGCTATTTTCTACATTCTAGAACTAAATTTTTCTTTCGTCTTAGAATATTTTCATTTTATTTATACGAAACTGATCCGATTTCCACATATGATATTTATATGTATAGTAATCTATTAAATACAAATTTTGTAATGTAACAAATATTTTGAAATATTTTCTGTAATTTCTTTGAGATAATGCCACAAAAATTTCTAGTGGTGCTTCAGAGTCACCACTCGAGTGCTAAGGATTAATATTGTCCTAAACGTTTTTTTCTATTACTAACACTAAGAGAGGTATTCAAGGTGGCCAAGTTAGTTGGGACACCCTGTATACTACTTGAATTTTTTCGAGAAGTTAGAACAATTGGACCTCTACATAAAGCGAAAAAGATTGTTTTACAAAAATTGCAGTTGGTCGAGAGTGCAGAGAAAATACAAAAAGTTGTATTTTGCAACTTCTTTATGTGGACTTACATTGAAAATTTAGAAAGTACGATTTGTAGATCTGTATGAATTATACTTGTTCTGAGAATTTCCGTGAATGTTGCAATGAGCTGCAGATGTTCGAAAATGGATCACGCAAGGGCGAAATTCCCCGAGAAGGTCAAAATTCTGCGCCCTTAAGTTTTCATCGTTAAACGTTTGTAGCTCAGTGCAATGTTCACCGATTTCGATGAAATATTCAGAACATGTATAATCAATACAGACGTACGAAACGTACTTTTTAAATTTTTAATACAAGTTAAAATATTTTTAATATTTTAATACAAAAGTTGCAAAACACAACTTTTAGTGCTTTCCCTATAATTTCGACCAATCGCAATTTCAATCAAACATTTTCTCACGTTACGAAGCGATCCAATTGATCTAGCTTCTCCAAAAAATTCAAGCAGTACAGTCCAATGTTGACAAAGTTATGCGATTTTTAAGAGCGTACGAATACTAATGGGACTGACTGTATCTATAGTAAGCGATCGATACCTCTAAGTGGCTGAACTCGAGACCTACGGTACCGCTGTAGGTCTTATCGAGGAACGCCAAGGCCTCTTCCACCGTTCCTTCCTTTTTATTCGCCGTTAGGATACCTTCGAAAGATACTTTGTCCGTCAAACGTAATCCAAACCTTTCCGGATTCAATTCCGCGAGCGGAGTTGGCTTCTTCGGAGAGACGGGGTCCACGTTGGCTTGTTTGTGACCGAATTCCCTGTACGCGGTGACCAGTCTGTAGAAGTTGCTGTTCTTCGATCGCGTTTCCAGATATTCTTTCGGCACTGTGAACAGATAAAACGATACCCGTCGTTTATTTTATTATTATTCCGGAGGAAAGTTCTCTGTCGAAAGAATCGCATTCGCTATCTCACAACAGCTCCGTTATTAGTGGACTAAGTCTTTCGGCCGATAGCGCACTTTCTATTTTTGCACTCGACGATAACAGGGACAATCGTGTCACGATTGCCCGATATTAAAAGCATCATCGGTGTAACGAAAATCTGCGAATCGAGCGTTCGAAAAACCCGCGATTCGGAATCGATAGGACAAAAGTAGACGTTGTATCGCATGTATCGATCAGTTTGAAATAAATATTATATTTTTAGTCAGAGATACGAATACCGAGATATCCCCGGTCGTTCGATCAATCGAAAAACGAATTTGAACTTGAGGGGGTCGACAGGCATTTGGCCTTGACTGTCACGCTATGTTACGCTATGTCTCTTTTTCTAGACATTTTACGTCTTAAATAAGTAAGTCATCGATTAAAAATGCATACTAACGTGCTTGTACATGTCTTTGCTACGTCTGTATAGAGCCTTTTTTTCCATACGAACACTAAATCTCTCGACATTGAGAGAATCTCTCAGCGGCAGCCATCTTGTGACGTCGCAGTTTCTTCAGAATTCGAATCTTCCGCCGAATATTACAAATTACTCCACGATCAGGTAGAAATTCGCAATTTGGGCTCCATACAGACGTAGATTGGACTTTTGGGAAACACAATTGACCACTTCTAAACTGCTCATTGCAATATTGAAGCGGCAGCCATCTTGTGACGTCGTACTTGCTTCAGAATTCGAATCTTCTGCCGAATATTACAAATTACTCCACGATCAGGTAGAAATTCGCAATTCGGGCTCCATACAGACGTAGATTGGACTTTTGGGAAACACAATTGACCACTTCTAGACAGCTCATTGCAATTTTGAAGCGGCAGTTTGTCTAGATTTTGACCCTTGCATACGTATATGGCGCTCGCGTACGCTAAACGAACGATAAGACGGCCCAAGTAAATTTTCCGGACGAGAGCTTAACAATTGTATGTGAAAATGATATTTTTCAACATGATAATGCCGCCATGTATACAGCGAAACCTGTACAAAAATATGTCTAGATTTTGACTCTTGCATACATACGTATACGGATTTCAAACAATGCCGGCACCCTTAATTTATCATCGGAAAACTATCTAGTTTTCGGTTCAAATTAGCCGCGCATGCGCTCACCGTTCGATAATCGCTACAATCGAACTCGAACAGTTGCGCGAGACCAGTGGATGGTTGCGTTTTCGTCGTGCTGCAACATTTTATCTTTTATCGCAAAGTTAAAAATTAAAAGTGTTGTCTCAGCGGTAATAGAATTTTTCACCGGGCTTTCGCGTCCAGGAGATGCCTCTCCGCGGCCGAACATTTCCTCGCGTGTCAAGGTAATTACGATAAATAACGATAGTAAGTCGAACGTCTTTTCGCTACCCGTTTAAAAAACATACTTATACACACGGATAAGGTAGCCGCTTCGGCGCGGCGCCACGCGGCGCCATTACGTCTTGTTTAAGACGTAAACAAGAAAATCCTTTTCATCAAATTTTGCGAATCTTCAACGATTCTGTTGCGTTCCTTGACAAAGATGCGAAAAAAAGAAAGCTCTAGGTTTAAATTGGGTTAACACAATGAAGCGCAAGAATTAAACTTTATTTTATTGAAACTTTAGCAAACGATGGACAGAACATCAGGTCAATCTTAGACGCCGCTAGAAGCAAACAAATATAATCTTGTTATTCTGTACTCGAGCGAGTACAATGGGCGCTAATGGGTTAATAAACGAATTAGTAGTAATTAATAGCTGGCATATTCAGTTACACGCGCGCCTGCATGTGAACGGGTACCGTGCAATTCCGAACTTACGTAAACAGTATCGCGGCAGATAGTACCACTTCGAATATCGACTATAATGGTAGATTTGATGCTTTCACGGCCTGGAATGTACACATGATTAGTGGCTTTCGGGAAAGAGCCGTGTCCTGAAGGAATTTGATTTGATTTGAGAAAACACCATGTCTTTGCGTAACTGTCATTGCAAATTATTAAATTTTTAAGAATGTTTACTATCATGGTGTCTCTTAATATTATACTTTTTCAACACAGATATTTCATCGCTGCATATCGAACAAACAGCACTTTCATCGATATAAGCAAAAAAGTAAACTAAAAATGAGTAAGCTCATCACTGATGTAGATTATATAATAAATTAAGAAATAAAAGCTTGAATTATTTGGTTTGTTTTAGATTTCAAAATAATTGATTACTGGTATGGGTCCCCATAATATACGGACGAAAAGTTGGGACGCGTAAAACCATTTTTCCCCTATTATTGTGAAGACACTCTGATACTGATTCACCCCTGATGAAGCCAGCTGCAATGACGGCTCTTTTCCGAAATCCACTAATCATGTGGACTATAATGGTATTCACGCGATCGTATACTGTATATGGAAAAGTACCTTGGAATTGTGGCGAAACCCGTGGCCTGTATCCGTACACGCCGCGCTCGCTGTGGTAGTAGACGCGAGCACAGATCCTCGGTCGATAAGCGACCAAGCATCCTGTGCTCGGATTACCGTTTGTCCATCGAGTCTCTCGAAATCGCGGATGCTTTCGGGCGTTCCGAAGGATGGAACAGGCGTGCATTCTCCTTGCTGTAATTCGGAATCAACTGAGCCGACTTATGGTCCCTTATCGCTATGCCGCGATTGCCAGCGGCCCCTACGTTCCTCCTATCCCCACTCCCCACCTACCCCCTCGCACTTCCCCTCGCCGGCTCTTCGTTACCCCTCAGCTCCCCTCCCACGATGCGTAGATCTTATTATTCGTCGTTATCTGTTTGTTACAGTTGGCCAATGCAATACAAATCGCATTGAGGATCGCGGATCGAGGCGTAATTAAGTATGCGTGCCGACAGAAAATATCTCGATAAGGTAGAGTGGCCACGTTACCGACAATAATAGGGGAAAAATGGTTTTACGCGTCTCAAGTTTTTGTTCGTATATTACGGGGACCCATATGAGTAATCAATTATTTTGAAATCTAAAACAAACCAAATAATTCAAGCTTTTATTTCTTAATTTATTATATAATCTACATCAGTGACGAGCAACACGTGGCCCGCGAGCCGCATTTGGTATAGCCCAGTAGTATACTGACTGCGGCCCGAAGGCCTTCATCCACGATTTGCGACACATTGTTGTTGCTTCTCGGCTATTTTTTCTGAACAATTTGTCCCTCGTCTTTTTCAAATGTTTAACACTAGGTTTACGCAGCACTAATAGTGACTAATTTGCATTTACTTTATGAAAACAACATGAACGTATCTATCAAAATTTGTAGCCGCTTTTTGAAATGATATTTGTCCAAAAAATCAGTTTGTTAAATAATTCCTCATGGACGCATCTGTGCAATCTCAATATTCGTAAATTAAAGACGTTAGAATCCGTCATTTTCACGGGTCCCGTAAATCTAGTGTTAAAAAGGCCTTTGATATGAAAACATTGCATTTGTATCTTTTGATTTGTTTTTGTACTTTATTGCCGATAAGGTAGAGTGGCCACGGTACCGACAATAATAGGGGAAAAATGGTTTTACGCGTCCCAACTTTTCGTCCGTATATTACGGGGACCCATATACGTAATCACTTATTTTGAAATCTAAAACGAACTAAATAATTCAAGTTTTTATTTCTTAATTTATTATATAATCTACATCAGTGATGAGCTTACTCATTTTTAGCTTACTTTTTTTACTATTACTTTTTTGCTTATATCGATGAAAGTGCTGTTTGTTCGATATGCAGCGATGAAATATCTGTGTTGAAAAAGTATAATATTAAGAGACACCATGATAATAAACATTCTTTAAAATTTAATAATTTGCAATGACAGTTACGCAAAAACATGGTGTTTTCTCCAACGATCGGTACAGAACTAAAGGCAAAACGAATTCTTTGCAAATAATTGATTGACTTATGGGTACCCCTAATATTAAGGTTAGGCGTATACATATGGCTGATCGTTCAGGTAACAGACTTTATTGACAAAAGCGTACAAGGAGTATTTGCGGTTTCTCTGAGAGCGTTCCGTCTCGGACACTTATACGTGCATACAGACTTTGTTTCATTGAACACGGCATTCGCCGCGAGAATCTGAAAATCTTGATTGAAATTCTATGCTCGTTGATACGAGAGATACGTTGACGATGATTCATCGCATCCCCCGAACGAACACCACGCTTCCATTATTTTAGTTTACGAGGTCGTGATCGAAGATAAAGACAACGAGTCTGACGTGGTATTCGCTGGTCGTGGTCGAACGCAGCGGTGACCGTAGATTAGATAAGAAACTGAAAATTTCAGCTCCGAGAATACGGTAGGAGCGTTTCGTACTTCTCGCGTTCGTTGAAGTCGTGACCTCGTAACGGGTTATATCTCGGGATACGCTGTTCCCACGAGGTCGTTGCCCCTGTACCTAAATTTGTGCGTGACGATGTTGAACTTTGTCCCTCCGAGTGACACCGGGCAATTGGCGTCTGGACGCGCGTAAAAGCAGACCGTGTACAGCGCCATTTCCAGCTCCGGCGAAGTGCCAACGAACAAGGTGGTCACGGGTTTGTCGTGGCCGCTGAATTTCGTTCTTATCTTCACGATGTATCCTTTCTGTAAAATCGAAACATTTGTCGTTAGCTACTCGAGACTTTCTCTGACTGGAAAGAG
>CM052146.1:18627697-18648410 GCA_028454255.1 Halictus ligatus
AAAGTTCCTCAATTTTGAATCCGATTTCGTCCAAATTACCCACTGCGCGACATATAGGAGCTCGCAGCGAAGTCACGAAAGGTCGCGTCGGAAATTGACCGGGTCAACGATTCGTGAACCCTCGCGTCTAATTCGATCGCGAGGGTCGGTCGACCCTGCTTATGTGCAATTTCCGCGTGGCACGACGAAGCGGGGACTTAGGGGACCGGCGGGAGCTACATTAAACGAAGCACTGGAACAGATTAGAGAAACATACTTGTTTCTGGAACTTCGGTTCTTCTCGTTGATCATACTTCTCTTCGCGCTCGAAGATCTTCGTTGTCCCACGAAGGCTACTCCCTTCGATCTTCGGCCGCGCCGATTTAACGATCTCCAGTCTTCGTGGATCAACGTCGCCAATGCAAATCGCAAGACGGAGCTTCTTTAGTTTATCGCGAGAGAGCATCGAGGCCCGAAAACCAACGGACTATTTATTAATCATGCGGTGATGGTCGTACAGTCGTCGCGCTTCCGATTCGATCACGATCGCTTCCGATTCGATCGATTTGAAGGAAGAAAACGATTCGCATAAGAGGGAGCCTGCATCGCGGGGAAGGTGGTAGTTCACTGGAACGCGATACCGTACGGACTGACCGGTTACGGTTATGGTTGCGGCGCGCCGCGGCGGATGACGAATGACGAATGACGGACGACGTCGACGTCGGCCAACGAAACACATTATCTCGGACCTTATCAACTGTCTTCTTCCTATCAGTTGTTTCCTCGAGAGACCCTGCCGATCGATCGCGAGTATCGCGACACGTTCGCCCGTGAATCTACCGCCATTTTTTTTTTTTTTTTTGACCGGTGCATGTGTGTTTTCGGGTGACGGAGACGGTGCGCTTAGATCACAGGGCATTAGAGTACCAGTGCACGCGCGTAATCTCCGGTTTCCGTCGTTGCAAAGCCACGTCGTGAAACGTAGGATGATTTGTTGGAGGAGACGCGAGAGGAAATTTATTATTTCGCAATCGACGAGCGTCGCGGATTGAAGCAATAGTTGCCTACAAATCCATAAACGTTATTCGGTTGATCGCGTTTCGATTAGGCGTGGCGTCGGTGAACGGAAGCAGATTTTATGAGAGAATAATGTGAAATCGAACGAGAATATTCTTTTCGAACGTATAGTGAATAATATGGTAAACATATTATTGTAGAGTTGATGCTTTCACGGCCTGGAATGTACGCATGATTAATAAATATTAATATGGTAAACAATATCTGGAAATAAATTAGGTTGTCGAATAAGTTCGTGCCGTTTACCTCTTGTAGCATTTAAATTCTAAAAATCAAGTATGTAATCGTTAGACTGCGGATTTTATGCATTTATGAGAAAAATGGGTAGGCAATTTTTTAAAACAATAGACATATTAACCCTTGGAAACCGAAAAATTTCTTCTGACCTAGGATATTTCCCTGCTGTATATATTTTTTCATGTTGTAGTTATGAAAATGGTGCAATTTACTTGTACAATGCTGCATTGTTTAGTAATTTAATAAATACAACCAAATTTAATAATGTGAAAAATATTTTGAATGATGATACAGCAATTTTTAGTAGTGCCTTCGAGTGCTAAGGGTTGAAAAGATTTAAGGGCACCAGCGTATTGGTCTTAGGTTACTAGGATAATTAAAAGATGTAAGAAATTTTTATTTCGCTCTTGTGTCTTGCAATCAATGTAAATATTTTTTATTTTTCATAAATATCCGCAGTCTAGTAACCACCCTTTCATTCCTCTTCTGACCTTTTTGGCTAAGACATCATGTCGTCACTATAAAATATTTCTGCGGTTTTTCATTAACACTAGGTTTACGGAGAAATAAACATTACTATTTTACATTAATTTATAAAAATAATATGAATGTATCTATTAAAATTTGTAGCCATTTTTTAAATGATATATACCAAAAAAAAAATCAATATTTAAAATAAACCCTCATGAATGCATCTTTATAATCTGAGAAAATTAAAAATATAAGAATCCGCCATTTTGACGGGTCCCGTAAATCTAGTGTCAAAATACTGTTCAATGGTGAATAATATAAATATATTCACGGCACGAACTTATGGGACCACTTAATTAGTGTTCCTTCTCGAGAAATTTTATAACTGATTATTTCTCATTTCTCGAGAAATTTCAGTATTTATCGAGAAATTTCAATCTAGGAAAGTTCTCATAAATCTTGTTTATCTGATAACATATAAATTCTTAAATTCTCTTAAATTCTTATTTAAAACTTTCGAAAAACTGAATACTGAATTGAGTAATGAATTTCTTGTTGTTATTAAAGAAGAAATATCTAAAAGAAGAGACAAGATTGTTGTGTCCCTTATGAAATATCTGCACAATCCAAAATCTCTGCAAAAAGACTCAGAATATACATCTTTTTATTTAACATCCAAGGCGGATATGCATAAAATGGCAAAACAAATTCTAAGCAGACTTTTTGGAAAATATGTCAACGATTCTTATGAAAATAGTGAAAAACTTTCAGATTCTCAGAACGAGGAACTATCACTGGAAAAACAGTTAGAAATTGCGGACAGCCTTCAAGAATTTAGTGTCAAGAGTTCAGCGGCAGAAGAAAATAAATTCCGGTCTCTAACAAAGGAATTCCAAATTTTTGAGTCCACTGGAAAAAGGTCACCCAATCTCCAGCAACTTTTGGACGTTCTGCCAAAGCCTACATCCACGCAGAATGAAAGAAATTTTTCTACGGCCACAGATTTTGTTACAAAAAGAAAAGAAGTAGATTGTCTGATTCTACATTAGACGCATTATGCTTCTCAAGAAGTCATTTCAAAAGAAAAACGTAATGTTTCACTTTATAAAAGCTTGGTAAAAGTTTCCCAATACTTTTTCATTTTATTAAAAATTCTCGTGAAATATAGACTTATTTCTCGAGAAGTGCAAAATATTGAGAAATCAGGAAGACCAGACGCGCCGGCGCAACAGGTCTCAAGGATGCGACCAACTATTCCGAAGGATCGTAGATAAGAGTACCTTGCGCAATCCGCCGAGGCTCATGTTTCTTGTCGCTCCAAAGCTGTCCGTTCGTGCTGGAGAATCGTACGCAAGAGAAACGCCTAAACGAAAGATGGAATCCCCGCGAATCGATCGGACCTGTCGAGATTTAACCCCGTGGGTCGCGAGGCCGCGACCGACAACCACGCGAATCGCATGAAGTCGGTCGTCGAACGATAGAGAGCTCGCAGACTCCGCTCGATTCTCCTCACCATTTTCTATTTTCTCGTAGATCGTCGACACAGCGCAAAGCAATCCCGTGAACCGATCAGCAACCGGTTCTCGATCTATCCGAGAAACGGATTTACCAACGGATTTACTCGTCGAACGCGTCGACGAGAAATGAAAGTGGTTGCGTTATCGGAGACCGTCAAGGCTACCGATACGGTTGCCGATTATGCACCGTGTAGTCCGCGAAAAGCAACCGCGTGAGACAACAATACGTCACCCGTAATTCGTTTCTCCCGGGACAAACGTGGAGAACGAGCGTCGATTGTCCGTCGTTATCTACGATTGCCCGTGACGCGCGAGGTCACGCCAACGCGATGCAAAGAAGAAGCGCGTCGCGGCCGAAACGCGACAGTTTCAAAACATTCGGCCGCGTTTTGCGACGCATAATTTACCGTGTACTCACGCGGCCGTTCAAACGCAAGAACCATTGGCCACGACTCGCGAACTAGCCGCTGCTCGTTGCAACGAAACAAAGTTACCTGCTGCGGGTGCCACGTGTGCTGGAAAAAATTCTTGAAGCACCTCATGATGGACGCACGGACAGCTGGTTTTCTTCGACTACGATGATCACCGCATAGTGGATGCTTTCTTCTCGAACCGATTTTCCTGATCTTGATGCTTCGAACCGAGATAGAAAGGAGTTTGCATCTACTGTGTCCGTTTCATCTTGGTTCTCGTTGTCGAAGATCCTCTTTGGTTCACGCGACAGTCTTCGCTTCAGCCAGGATGCTGGCGCACGAAATCGCGATAGAATCGATTCGAACGATCAACGGTTCGACGAAGTCGGGCCTTGTCGATCGGATCGACGTTGACGAACGTCGACCGAGTCGCGTGCAACCGCAAGCGAATGCTTTGAAGCGTGCGCCACGGTGCACGCTCGACGACTAATCAAGTTCGGAGTCCGATCGCGGCCGGGACTCGAAGACTATACCATCTCCGATCGCCGTGAACGCTACCTGTATCATATACCTGTACGATACCTGTATCTATCCGCGCGACGCGACAAGCGTCGGTGGGCAACTTTCGACGAAATCGGATTCAAAATCGAAGAACTTTCGATAGAAATTACAGTCGCAGCGGAAAGTATGTTGACACACCTTTCCAAGCGGAGTAACTTTTTTAAAATTGGTCCAAATGAGTTGAATCTTTTTTAGATGTTAGATCGACTAGTTTGTTAAAGAATGACTAAAGAAATATTTTTTTAGATTGCAATCGGTTGGAATGATACAAAAATGAAGAAATTCTGTTTTTTCAACTTTTTCATCTGATCTTATGACGATAATTTAAAAAATGCGTTTTGTTGATTTCGGTAACTTACATGCGTACTGAAAATTTCATCGAGATCGGTCAACGTTGCAATGAGCCACAAACGTTTCAAGATTAGAGTTTAAGGGTGAAAGTCGCAGATTTTCGATCTAGCCAGGGAATTTCGCCCTTATGTGATCATCTTGAACTGTTTGTAGCTCATCGCAACGTTGACCGATTTCGATGAAATTTTCAGTACGCATGTAAGTTACCGAAATTAAAATTTCTTTAGTCATTCTTTAACAAACTAGTCGATCTAACATCTAAAAAAGATTCAAGTCATTTGGACCAATTTTTAAAAAGTTACTCCGCTTGGAAAGGTGTCAACATACTTTCCGCTGCGACTGTAGGTAGAGTGATGAGAGTTTCTTTAACACTAGAACGACGGGAGCAGTCGAAATGACTGGTTCCTAATTTTATCTTTTTCAATGACTGGAATTGTAATCGTGTTTTCATCGGAAATTTTTAATGGACCTCTTCATTGAAGCACATGTTACGATAAAAGTTGTATGAAGTCTGAATGGGCACAGTCTTGTCACTGTTACAGAGCGATATACGTCAGTTACATTTATTGCTCCGTCGTTATAGTGTTAAATTAAAACTGAGTTGCTTAGGAAACACGAAGCACTTCCTATCTCGTCATCGCTTGACGTATCGCTGTCATTGATACTGGCACTTTCTGCACAATTTCAAGAAAATTGTGGTTCTTCCAATACCACGCGCGGAAATTTGTTTTTAACATGCTATACGTCGTTTCCCGTTGATTTGTTCACGGTAATTTCAAATCAGGTCTGGAAATTTGTCTACGGCCTCAGGATTTTGGGAAAAATAGATTTCTGTGACAAAAACTGATGAAATCATTTTTTGATAACAAACTAGTTTGGAGGTATATCGTATTCTCATATATAAAACACAATAAAAATAATAATAGTGAAATATTTGAGCGTTTTGAGCGTCTGCAGAAAGTGCCAGTAGCAAATGACAGCGATAAGTCAAGCGATGACGAGATGCGAAGTGCATGATGTTTCGTGAGTAACTCGAAACGTTCAAATACTTCGTTATTATAATTTTTATTGTGTTGTATATATGAGAATACGTTTATATACGTATTCTATATGAGTTTTTGTCACAAAACTGTATTTTTTGCAAAATCCTGGGGATTAGACAAGGGGCGTAGACAAAGTTTCAGACCAGATTTGAAATCAGCGTGAAAAAGTCTATGGGAAATGATGTATAGCATGTTAAAAAAAAATTTTCTTCCCGCGTAATAAATTTTTAACCACAATTCTCTTGAAATTGTGCAAGTTTAACAAATTTTCTCAAGGTTAAAAAACGTTCGTACCATAATCTCCCCATTTTCCCACATTCTACAAAGTTTCAGCTTTAATTTAAAAAATATTTCATGGCTCTACCTCATTTCTATCGAAAGTTCTTTGATTTTGAATCCTATTTCGTCCAAACTGCCAACTGTGCGCCGCAAACACCGGCAAAAAATCTGTAAAAACGAAACTATTCGACGAAGTTGTTTGAGAATTTGTGGAAAGATAGGTACTATGCTTATTTGGCAAAATAATTATTTTTTAAGTTGTTGAACATTAACCCTTTGCACTCGGAGCTATTCTATTTCTAAAACTAAACGTTTCTTCCGTCTTGGAATAATATTCATTTTATTCATAGGTAACTGATTCGATTTCCACGTGTAATATTTAAATGTTTAGTAATCTATTGAATACTGTAATGTGACAAATATTTTATAATTTCTTCGAAATAACGCTGCAACAATTTTTAGTGGCGCTTCAGAGTCACCGCTCTCGAGTGCAAATCGGCTAATCTGGAATCTCTGTTTTCTGCTCATTTTTTATTTATGGAAAAATACAACAAATCCTTTAACAGATTTTGGTCTGGCTCTGATCGTTTTGGCAAGGTATAATATTGAACTAACTTTGTGTAAAAAATCTCGACACCCTTCGACACCCCTTGGCCGAAATATAAATTTAAATATCTTTCAAAATTTCCAAGAATAAATCATACGGGAATTACAGTGTATTCGATATATTAGGTGAATTTTATGAGTAATATTTCTAAATAATAAAGAAAAATGTGAAATGCATATGATTTATTGATTCTTTATGTATAAAAAAATATTTGCTAACCACATCCTTTATCTTACATAAACTATTATTATAGCGCTCATTTCGAACCACTGCGAACAAATACCTGTTGCATTTTTGCGACAGTGGTCGAGCGAGCGAAAAATTTGTTTATTCAACATTAAAAAGGCCTACCGATCCGTTAAAAGAATGAGAACACTCGTTCCTCGTCCAACCAGGAAAATTACACGGACGTGCATGCATAATTACTATTTCCGTCATAGAAATGCAAATGGCGGTCGTCGCGTAAGGAGTAGACAGGAATACTCGCTTTGAACGGCCCCGTAGAATCGAACCGAGGATTCTATTGGTTCGCGATGCATTCGCCGGGAAAGTTTAAACGCGCGTTAGTTTGAAATTTGAATAGTCGATCGGAGACGTTAGTCTTCGGCACGAATGGTCTCGGGAGCGGGGTCACGCAGAGGTCGAGATCCGATCGTTTGACATTTGCGAAGACTTTAACCGCATTCCACGCGGAGAGCTGCAAAATAATTGGGCAACAGGATGCATAAATTGATGAATCGGGTAACAGGATGCGCGCTATGGAACGAACAGTCTTTATTGTAACAGAGATTTGTGCACACTGCATAATACACCTTCATTTAAACCTTCGTTTCAAATCGTTATTTCCTGATCTCGAATTTTGAGAACGTGGATTTCGTAATCTCCTGCTCGTTCCGAAATTCCACTTTGTCTATGGCCGACTGAGGACTTCCGGTATAGCGAAGCCAATGTTTCCTGGAAAAAGGAGCGCGTGCACTTTTCAATCGTTTCGCGCGCTACATTATCGACGCCCGATAACTTAGGTATTCACATTCGCTTACATTTCATCGATTTTTTCCTTTTCTCCTTCGAGACGACCCACCACCGTGCCGTGACTCGTGTTCATGCACCATCCTTTCAAACCCAACTCTTTGCCGCGTTTTTGGGTAAACTAAATTCGTCGCCAAACAATATATCATTTACACGGTATGATATTTCGTCGAGATCCAATTACCGGTACGTATAAAAAGAAACTATTCGATTAAATTTCTGATCGACTTCAATCGTGATATCGAAGTATCAAACCGGATCGATTGTGTCGCGAAATTACAGGATCTGAGTCTGGTAACATGGCGATCTCAAATAACTCGTAAGTATTCGAAGAAGGCGACATACATACCGTGGTAAGAAGAGTCGAAGAAACAAAAACAACAAATTACAGCACTGTATGTCTCCCTAGAAACCATACAACGTTTGTTTGAACATTTTTCTCGTAGCACAAATAATTTACGAGTTATTCGAAACAGTCGTGTAATCATACTCTGCATATCGCGGACGAGGTACAAGAATAAACTGATGGTCTCAAACAATTCCATACGTTATAAGTTACAATGCAATTGTGACAGAACTGTGATTGCATAAAAATATACTGAAATTCAACAATAATGGTAAAACAGGTATCCTGTATCGTCTAAAATACCGACATTGAGAACCACCGACTTTTAGCGATATTTCGTCGGTATTTCAAATCGTGTGACGCGAAATCCGATACGGTGATTGGTCCACTCCAGGCGTGGGATTCAACTGGGCCAATCCGAGGCTTTCTCGAAGGCTACGCCCCCTTGTGACGGTCAAAGTTCACGACCTCAGGCCCGTGCCGTATGAACTGCGCGTGGCGCATTAGGGCGACTCTCTTATCAATAGATTTCCAAATCACCCACGAGATATCGTCGTCAATGCGTTTTGTTTTGTCGGTGGTATCTCCCGAGGGCCCATTCCACTGCATCGCATGATAATTTTAAATTTTCATCATTTCAAGTCCTCTTCCTCGCCAAGCAGGTGTAAACGTGCGCGAAAATCTAGTTTATGGCCAGGACAAGGAAGCGCAGCCTTCGTAAAAGCCTCGGATCGGGCCAATATAAATCCCATGCCTGGTCTACGTACTCTACTGGCGATTGCTATACCAGAGAGGACACGAGAGTGCTCACGCTCGGGCTTTTAGTGTCCCCACTTTTCTCAATCATCTTTTTAGCCTGGAACAGAACCTGCGTCAACTTTTTAACCTTGACCAGAACATGCATCATCTTTTTAGCCTGGAACAGAACCTGCAGCTACTTTCTAGCCTTGACCAGAACATGCATCATCTTTTTAGCTTGGAACAGAATCTGCAGCAACTTTTTAGCCAAGACCAGAACCTGCATCATCTTTTTAGCCTGTGTTAGAACTTGCATCATCTTTTAGGCTGGATCAGATCCTACATAGAAGATCCTCTAACAGATCCTCTTTTAACATAGAAGTAGAATCCACTCTGGAATTATTTCGAATCCCCCTGCTAATGATGCAGGTTCTGGTCCGGGCTAAAAAGAAGATGCAGATTCTGATCCGGGCTAAAAAGGTGATGCAGGTTCTGGTCCAGGCTACAAATTAGACTAGAGCACTCTCATTTCCTTTCTGGTTATACCTCGTGCGTGGTTTGAGTCTGTTCTTATATCTCGTCGATGTATCGTCGGTGGTCGAGATATCGACGACTACGGAGTTGCGACGACGTACGACAGATGTCGCTTCCGTTCCGAGTAAACCTCGAGTTCGGAGCTGGTTTCTACGTATTATTAATTATCTACTCGGCGCTCGACAATATGCGTTACTCACCTTCCTAAAGAAGACACCTAAGAGGGGGAAAAAAAACAGGCGATTAGAATCGTCATGCACGCGACGCAACAAACTGATCTCACTTCTGTACCTTGCACTCTCCCGAATACTTCGAAATCGACGCCGACCGTTTTCGACATTTTTCGATCTGTGTAATCACACAGATCCGTGTATCAACACCGATGTTCGAACCACGAGGAGGCGCGGAGCAATTTTTAATTAGTCCGACATCAACGGGAGAAGAAGGAACGTGCGTCCGTCGATTCGTGAAACAAAAGTCAACTAGATGTCGCCATGCGAGGTTGTATCAGCTGTTCCGGTTAGTTAATACCGGTATCCTTGGAAACTATTTTCGGTACGTTTCAACGAGAATCACACTCGATTTAAGTACGTCGCAGCTTCGATACGAGCGGTGCCGGTGTCCGTGTCGGCGTTCGCATCGCTTCGAATCTCTCCCGTCGAGAAAAGAAGCCCCATTCACGCTCGAAAATGTACGTACGGTTAAAAACGTTCGGCGACGAGGCTCGCACAAATGACCCCATTTCACGCGTTGCTAGCGACTCGCTCGGTGTACCGCAGAGAACGATCCAAATATCGTTACCGCATGTTCGTTTTCAGTACACGTATCCCATAATCCTAATTTCGATTAAACGATCGAATATAGTAAATCGTACGAAAAGGAAATCCGTACAACGCAAATCCAAACGCGCGACACGTATATAGACACATAGCGCGCGACGCACGGCGCACAATTTAGTGGACTGGATCGCAGAATTTAGGGACATTTGTGTGTAACTTTTGAACCGTTTGAGATACTGAAATGGGGTTTCAACTAAAAAATATTGTAAACTAATCTCTTTCTAATAATACATGTTATAAAATATTTTTTGTTTAATTTGTTAATTATTTTTATAAATTTTTATTTAGCTGTTGAATCAGTTGCTTTCCTTGTTAAAACAATTGTATAATAATTCGAAATTCAAACCTTATAGTTTTTTGTATATAATGTAATTATGTTATTAGAATTTTTGATAAAATGTACAGGTATACAAGTTATTACGACATCTAACGTCAGAAATATATATTGCGAGCAAAAGTAATGTTAATATTTTTTTAATCGATAAAATAAGAAGTATACTTATTAATCTTACCATTTTGTTGTTGAAGAAGTCGGTGGCTTCAGTTTTCTTTATTTTTTAAATAATTCTTCAGCCTTTGGACTTGATGGGATTTGCGATAATATTCTAGTAGGATATATGAAATCTTTTTCTAACCACTTTTTATTACGATGAAGAAATTTTGATTCAGTATAACGCGATTGGATCCGTTTCGTTTTTAATTTAGAACATACTTTGTTTAAACTGACCTTCAGTTTGTTATAATATTGTGGTAAAATATCCAGTACCTCACATATCTTTTCTGTGATCAAGTCTTTATCCGAGTTCCTCAAAATGTAGAATAAGTCTTGATTTGT
This sequence comes from Halictus ligatus, assembly GCA_028454255.1. Lineage (NCBI taxonomy): Eukaryota > Metazoa > Arthropoda > Insecta > Hymenoptera > Halictidae > Halictus > Halictus ligatus. The sequence goes on from CM052146.1 coordinate 18,638,554, forward strand.
TCGGAAAGCCTCCATTATAAATGTAATAAACTTCGCTAATAAACTTAACCAAACACGCGGATACACAACAACAAATACACCAACAAACACACTACAATACACTGACAAATACACTATAAGTAAACATACATAAACTATACAAATAAAAACATAAACTATGAAGAATGTACACCGAAGAAAACTAGCTAACAGCATACAGTTTTCAAGAAAATGCTTCGAATCTCTCACTGTGTGCACTCGTATCGTTCTGATACAATTGATGCAGTTTGACGTTGGGAAAAGGCATAATATAAATATAAACATTTCGGATGTTTAGTGTTCGGATTTCAGTGCTACGAGACCGCACGGTCGCCGCAACATTGTGACCTTTAAACAACTATAACTTCTAAAGTAGGACGAGGTAGGACGAGATTTTTATACGGTTATTTAAAGGAAGTTGTACCGAACATATTCCTGTTCTTAGAGCCTGGGATCTTTTGGGATAAAAAAGATTTCCTCTGACAAACATATACAATTTTTTAAATCTGTTATGTATCATTCAGTATTATTTTTGAAATATATTATTATTAGTTATTACTAAAAAAAAATATATTGTTTCTTATTGGAAAGGGATACTCTATATCATGCAAACAAAAATTAAGAGAAAGTATGTGACAAGATGATGAGGAAGTATGCTACTCTCAAAACGTTCAACTTTAAATAATCATAGAAACTAAAATATGTATTTAATCTCATTAATTTCTCCATTTTCGAGGTTTGTAGACATTTACAAAGCAATACAAATTGACTAGTTTTCAATTTCGAAAAGTCGACATTTGGTCCAAGGTCAATAAATTCAGCGTTCCGCACCATTGTGCGCCGCAACATTGTCAGCTTTGAACAACTATAACTTCTAAAGTAGGAGGAAGTAGAAATGATTCTTGTACGTTTATTTAAAGTAAGTTGTACTGCACATATTCCTGTTTGTTAGAGCCTGGGATCTTTTGGGATAAAAAAGATCTCCTCTGACAAACATATAAAATTTTTCAAACCTGTCATGCATCATTCATCATTATTTTCTAAATATATTATCATTACTTATTACTAAAAAAATATATTGTTTCTTATTGGAAAGCGATGCTCCATATCATGCAAACAAAAATTAAAAGAAAGTGTGTGACAAGACGACGAGGAAATATGCTACTCTGAAAACGTTCAACTTTAAATGATCATAGAAACTAAAATACGTATTCAATCTCATTAATTTCTCCATTTTCAAGATCTGCAGACATTCACCTAAGCAATACAAATTGATTAGCTATCAATTTCGAGAATTCAACTTTTCGGTCCAACGTCCCCAAACTCTGCGATCCGGACCACCATTTCAGCGTACCGTTTCAACTGCGACTCGTCGTTCTAACAAACAAGTTGCTAATACGTCCACCGACAGTTTAGCAATTAATCGCCGGCAGAGAATTACATGCTACGGTGGGAATCGCCGGGACAATTACACCGAATCTAAAAATCAAATTCCGTCGGTACACGGGCCGGTCTCTCTAATCGCGGTTACGTAGGCGCGGAGTTAGCGGGCGCGGGCGCGGGAGCGCACAGGTATTGGTCGATGTTCGGAAGCGCGCGCACGAGAGTGCCAGGAGAAAAACTGGCGAAGTACAGAGGCGTATAAGTTGTCCCCACCGTTGCTACCACGGCCAGTCAGTCCCAAGCCACGGCTAACACGCGTTCCAGCTGGTGTTTCAACGTCTCGGCTCGCGCTGGTTGCACGCGAGATTTTTGCAGCGCAGCTCGCGCGTCAAAACGAATCCGTGTTCCGTTCCATTCCATTCCATTCCGTACGGTGGTCGCTGTTAGATCGGACAGGAACCTATCCGGTGGTTCGCGTCTCCGCTGTGCCGGGTTACAGCTTCGAGCGTAACTAACGATCGTTCGGGTTCGTGTTTCGAGGGTTTTCCGATCGGCATCCTCGGGCCAGCGATGCTGGACGATCGCGTTCGATCCGGTTCCATCGAGAGACAGGCTCGACTCGGTGACGTTTGATCGATGACGAGAATCGTTCGACCAGAAGAGAAGAAGAACGTCGTTGTCGTTGACCGCGAGTTCTAGTGTACGGCGAACGTTAGAGACGAAGGAGAGAACGGCAACGCCAACGCGCACGGTTGTCGGTCGATGAGGTTAGGGTGGCGTACCGTTCGCTCGACGAAAACACGGATACGGATACGCGATGATGCGGCTCTGACAGTCGTGATCGTCGCATCGTTGGCCGCTCGTCCACGGACAGAACGGTGTGCGCAGTGGTTCGGGCCGAGGGCGAGGGCGACACGGCCGGCGGCCGCAGCTCTTTGACAGCGCACCGTTACAAGTGAGGTTAAAACCATCGCCGCGGCAGCTGGGTGCATACTTGTGTGCGTGCCTCGTGCTCGCGCGCGCGCGCGCTTGCGCGTACGTGTACGTGTACGCGGGACGTGTGGATATATACGTGGACGCGCGGAGGTGCGCGGGTGTGCACGGAGCAACGACTACGACAACAACGACGACGACGACGACAACAACACACGGCTGCTCGAATACGATGACGGCGATGTTAGTGTCCGTGGCGGAGCTGTCGAACATTTTCTTCGTTCTCGCGGTGTCGATATGCTTCTGCGGAGTTTTCTTATTCATCATCAGGTACCCGTTTCCTGTTAACCTATTCGACACCGACTTTTAAACCCTTGGCACTCGATTGGTGACCGTGAGGCACCGATGAATTCTTGAAGGTTCACCGTTCTGAGAATATGAAAGTTTTTCACTGTTTTCGAAAGAATCGTTGTTATATTTTTGAAAAAGTAGAATTAGATTTAGGTCGATTAGTAGAATTAGAATCAGTTAGAATTTGTTTTGCCATTTTATACGTATCTGCCTGCTTGGATGTTAAATGAAAGAAATGTATCTTCTGAGTCTTTTTGCAGAGATTTAGATTTAGTTAGATTAGTAGAATTAGAATTAGTTAGAATTTGGTTGGCCATTTTATACGTATCTGCCTTGGATGTTAAATGAAAGAAATGTATCTTCTGAGTCTTTTTGCAGAGATTTAGATTTCGTTAGATTAGTAGAATTAGAATTAGTTAGAATTTGTTTTGCCATTTTATACGTATCTGCCTTGGATGTTAAATGAAAGAAATGTATCCTCTGAGTATTTTTGGAGAGATTCTGGATTGTGCGGATATTTCATAAGGGATACTATCTTGTCTCTTCTTTGATAACAACAAGAAATTCATTACTCAATTCAGTATTCAGTTTTTCGAAAGTTTTAACGCTTAGCACTCGATTGGTGACTGTAAGGCACCGATGAATTCTTGAAGGTTCACCGTTCTGAGAATATGAAAGTTTTTCACTGTTTTCGAAAGAATCGTTGTTATATTTTTGAAAAAGTAGAATTAGATTTAGGTCGATTAGTAGAATCAGAATTAGTTAGAATTTGTTTTGCCATTTTATACGTATCTGCCTTGGATGTTAAATGAAAGAAATGTATCTTCTGAGTCTTTTTGCAGAGATTTAGATTTAGTTAGATTAGTAGAATTAGAATTAGTTGGAATTTGTTTTGCCATTTTATACGTATCTGCCTTGGATGTTAAATGAAAGAAATGTATCCTCTGAGTATTTTTGGAGAGATTCTGGATTGTGCGAATATTTAATAAGGGATACTATCTTGTCTCTTCTTTGATAACAACAAGAAATTCATTACTCAATTCAGTATTCAGTTTTTCGAAAGTTTTAACGCTTAGCACTCGAATGGCGACTGTAAGGCGCCACTAAAAATTGCTGTATCATTATTCAAAATATTTTTTACCTTATTATATTTGTTCGTATTTAATAAATTACGAAACGTTTCAGTTCTCTACGAGTAAATTGCGCCATTTTCGTATGTATAGTATGAAAAAATATGTACAGGGTGTCCCAGGTAACTTGACCACCTTGAATATATCGCTTAGTGTTAGTAATAAAAGAAAATATTTAGGACAATATTAACCTAACCGAAGGGGCAATATAATGATTCGGAAAGAACCTTTCTCAAGGTCATCCTTTTTTTTTTAATGGAATTATATTTTTTTTTATCGCGACGTAATGGGGGTGAAGACCTCATTCATAAGGGGTGCAACGATCTTGTCTCTTCTTTTAGATATTTCTTCTTTAATAACAACAAGAAACTCATTATTCAATTCAGTATTCAGTTTTTCGAAAGTTTTAAATAAGAATTTCGGAGAATTTAAGAATTTTTATGTTATCAAATAAATGAGATTCATAAGAATTTTCCTAGATTTGAATTTCTCGAGAAATGAGAAAGAAGACTATATTTCTCGATAATTCTCGAGAATTCTAAATAAACAAATATTGGGAAACTTTTACTATACTTTCCTAAACTGAAACATTACCCTTTTGTTTCGAAATGACTTCTTAAGAAGCGTAATGCGTCTAATGTAGAATCAAACAATCACCTCTTTTTTTTTTTTTAACACCGTCTGTAGCCGTAGAAAATTAAGCGCCACTAAAAATTGCTGTATCATTATTCAAAATATTTTTTACATTATTATATTTGTTTGTATTAATTTATAAGAATTTATAAGAATTTTCCTAGATTGAAATTTCTCGATAAATACAGAAATTTCTCGAGAAATTATCGAGAAGGAACACTAATTAGGTCGTCCCATAAGTTCCTGCAGTGGATATGTTTATATTATTCACCATTGAACAGTATTTTAACACTAAATTTACGGGACCCGCCGAATAACGGATTCTTATATTTTTAATTTACTGAGATTATAAAGATGCATCCATGAGGAATTATTTAACATATTGATTTTTTGGGGGGTAAATATCATTGAGAAAATGGCTACAAATTTTCATAGAAATATTCATATTATTTTTATAAATTAGTATAAAATGGTAATTTTTAATGCTCCGTAAACCTAGTGTTAAAGAAAAGCCGCAGAAATTTTATAGTGACGACATGATGTGTTAGCCAAAAAGGTCAGAAGAGGAATGAAAGGGTGGTTACTAGACTGCTGATCTTTATGAAAAATAAAAAATATTTACATTGATTGCAAGACGCAGGAGCGAAATAAAAATTTCTTACTTCTTTTAATTATCTTAGTAAGCTAAGACCAATACGCTGGTGCCCTTAAATATTTTTAACCCTTATCACTCGATTGGTGACTGTAAGACACTACTAAAGATTGCTGTACCATTATTAGAAATATTTGTGCATTATTAAATTTGTTTCTATTTAACACTAGATTTACGGAGCACTAAAAATGACTATTTTACATTACTTTATAAAAACAACAGGAATGTATCTATCAAAGTTTGTGATGCATTTTTACAATCTCAATATTCGCAAATTAAAAATATTAGAACCCGTCACTTTGACGGGTCCCGTAAATCTAGTGTTAATAAATTACCAAACATTTTAGTGTTGTACGAGTAAATTGCACCATTTTCATATATATAACATGAAAACAAATATATAGAAGGAAAATATTCTACGTCGGATGAAATGTTTCCTTCTGAAGTTAAAGTAGCTTCGAGTGCAAAGGGTTAACACCGTGATCGTTCGATCGTTGATCGCGGATTTCCTTATGCAAATTCGCGGTTCTATCAATCGCAGCTCGTAAAAAACGTTGTCTTGATGCCACGTCTGTGTGTGTCTTGTTGTTGAAACCGACGACTGTAACGGGCGCCGAGCGCGTCGGAAAATGTCGTCCTCGTTAAACTTCGCGATCGTTTGCTCGCCCGTGTCCGCCATAATTGCAGAAAATTGTTGCCAATGATCGGCCGCCATTTGCATGCGTGCAGAAAAGGTTAACGACGAAAAAGAAAAAAGACTAATGACCGAAAAAACAAAGACTAATGACCAAAAAAAGAAGACTAATCTGTCGGAATAGGTTAACGTTCCGGGTTCATTTGGAATTGACATAAAACATAGAACGCAACAACGTAATTTATAATTTAAATTATTATATTTATTTGTAATTTGAACAACGTACTTTCGCTAGTCTGACTCGTGACGAAGATTCTGAACAGAGTCTAATAAATATGTATGGTTATTAGTTTCCTTTGAACCGAAACACAATTCTATTTTGGTATTTTTAATGTACAAAACTATTGAACAACATATAGGCATATACAATAGACATAAATTGTCTCCTTTCCTTAGGAAATTACGAAGCAATCGTAAAATAAATCGTGGTGCAAGGGGTTAAGGGGAGAAAGGGTTTCAGTGACCTTCGTTACTCGAGGGTTGACCTTGTCGACGCAGAATCGTAAAGGGCCGAGTTCCATAGCTAATAATAATCAGCGCTAATTTCTGGAAACGAGCGATAAAACCCGACCGGTTTACTATAGCAACAGTCGGTGACCCAGTGGCTGTGACCATAACTTCGTAGCGTGGTAGTCGCGATCGCTATCCCCCATTGCAGTCGCTTGCTCGATTTGTTTTCGGTGTTGTTGTTTGTTTTCGGTTTTTCTGTTCGAATTGATTTTGCTCCTAGGAAAAACAAAATTAATGTCATCCTTGTGTACGCACGCTGTTATCGTTGAATAGTCATCGCTACCGCAATTTGCACTTCTTCGTCAGCAAACTCTCAAAGGTCGACGACATCCGATAATAAAAGAAGAAGACGAAACAGTTTCAACGAAGTTTTTAGTTACTCGTTCATTCGATACACTTGTCAGATGGAGTAATAAATAATCTTGTTTCCGGGAACAAATTGCAACAAATGCACGCATCGCCTTAACGATTCGTATTTTAACACTTCGACTGCCAAACTAGGAACCTGAAAAATTCCATTAAAAATCAAAGCAAGCTATTTAATGAAATAAAAATTGAAAAAACAAAATGAACCCTTTGCACTCGGCGCTGTTTTCAATCTGAAACTAAATTTTTCTTCCGTCTTACAATATTTTCATTTTATTCATACGAAACTGATCCGATTTCTACGTATGATATTCAAATGTTTAGCAGTCTATTAAATACAAATTTTGTAATGTAACATAAATATTTTTTCTAATTTCTTTCGAAATAATGTCACAACAATTTCTAGCGGTGCTTCAGAGTCACCACTCGAGTGCAAACGGTTAAATGTATGATATCGAGTAGTCCCCCAGCTTTCTTGCATTTTACAGAATTCCTAATTGCATTTGGTAAAATGAATATGTTAACGCAAAAATCCATTTCAAAACCAGGACAAATAATTGCACGTGTGGGTGACATGGCAGCCAACGTGTTAAATGGCAACGAATCCTTGCGAACAGTGGCAAATACGCGGACGAGATACAATATTTTAACACTATTTTGTTTGTAAATGATTCTGCATCTACCGGACGTGTTCCAGATTTTTCTTACCGGAGTCTACGAGAACCATGCGTCGTCGCGACGTTTGAATTAGGTCGATGTACGGGTTGGATGTTTGATCTCGAAAAAAGGGAAAGAAAGATAGCGACAGGGAGGGGGGAGGGGGGCGGGAAAGGCGCCGACGCTGTTAGGTTATCTCTGTGCAACGGGATTAGCGATATACCATACGTCGTATACGCATAACCGACTTGCTACAGTGACATCTCGTTGTATGTCAGTGCCAACCTTGCGTTTCCAAGTCAGTAGAAAAACTCACACCACCGCGGTGAGTGGCCCTAATCTCGAGAACAACATTGTCGGTGTGAGACCAGAAGACCACTACTAATCCAGTTACAAAACTTCTTTATCTTTCGTTATTATTTTAGGAAACTTTTCCCGACATATTCATAAAATGAAATCAAATATGATATAATTCCGATGATATTTACGTGTGTCACGAACGATGAAAGTTACTTCCCATAACAATTACATTAACGGGGAATTGGTGTAAATGCGATCCGAATTATATCGCGTTTGGTGTCATTTTAATCAGAATAGCGCCACAAATATATTGGTGTAAGTCTAATAAAATAAAATTACATATTTGGTTTCATTTTAATCGGAAAACTGCCACGAATATGTTGGTAAAAGTTTCATATAAAAGTAACGAAAAATAAATAAGTTTTGTAATTGGATCAGTAGTGGTCTTCTGGTCTCACACCGACACAGCCGACAATGTGTTGCACACTCCTCGGCGATGAGGACTCTCGAGCTTCGCTGTCCGCTTCTCCGTGCAACATTGTATCGGAGACGGGTATTCCTTCCGTTTGAACGTCAGTCGCGTTTGTATGTCATAGATTTCTTATGACTTTCAAACGGTACGACTCTTAGGTTTCCAGCGTGCCCTGTGTATTTGAAATGGGACGCTCGGCGAGAACCACCGATTTCGTATGAGTGTCAGTGAAAAGAACGGCGGGACTGACATACAACGAGATTTCACTGTATTGGCTGTAGCAACGCGCGCGAATCGGACGGCACCGCAAGGAAAGGCAAGGCAAACACAAATCCTGGACGGATGTCGATACGGCCGTGCGACCATTCGTCGCGTCGCGTTGCTCGGTCTCGAAATTAGAGTCCCGCGATGGTTTATTGCGCCGCGCGGAACACATCGCGAGTCAACAACAATATTTGTGCGAAAGATTAGCGGCGCGTAGAGAAGCGAGAACCGCTCGGCTTTATTCCCGTTCGTCGATTGCATAATAACCGGCGATGCCGCAACACGGGCCCCCGCCGCGCCTGTCTCATTTTTTTCTCCGCCATCTTTTCTAACCGTGTTTCCGACTGAAAAAAATATCGCGTTTCGCCTGGTCCATGTTTCGTGCGCTTTGTTCGCGATATCGCTTGCAGGAAAGAAATCGGATCCTGCTCGAGAAGTCGAGGTCGACGTGAGACCGTGCTACGTTCGATATATGTCGTTCTTTGGGTTTACAGTTTAACACGTCGACTGCCGCGTCACCCGTATGTGGGTGACGGAATTATGTGTAATTATTTGTCCAGGTTATAAAATGAATTTTTACGTTAATATATTCACTGTAATAAATTTGATCAGTATCTGCAAAATGCAAGAAAGTTGGTGGGCCACTCAGTACCATACATTTAATTTTTTACAATTCTTATTTCATTAACATGTTGATTGCCACGTCACCCATATGTGGGCGACGGAATTATTTGTAATTATTTGTCCAGGTTATAAAATGAATTTTTACGTTAATATATTCACCGTAATAAACTTTATCAGTGTCTGTAAAATGCAGGAAAGTTGGAGAGCTACTCAATACCATACATTTAATTTTTTTCAATTCTTATTTCATTAACTCGTTGACTGCCGCGTCACCCGTATGTGGGTGACGGAATTATTTGTAATTATTTGTCCAGGTTATAAAATGAATTTTTACGTTAATATATTCACCGTAACAAACTTTATCAGTGTCTGTAAAATGCAGGAAAGTTGGAGAGCTACTCAATACCATACATTTAATTTTTTACAATTCTTATTTCATTAACATGTTGATTGCCACGTCACCCATATGTGGGTGACGGAATTATTTGTAATTATTTGTACAGGTTATAAAATGAATTTTTACGTTAATATATTCACCGTAATAAACATTATCAGTGTCTGTAAAATGCAAGAAAGTTGGAGGGCTACTCAATACCATACATTTAATTTTTTTCAATTCTTACTTCATTAAATAACTTTGATTTTATGGAATTTTTGAGGTTTCTAGTTTGCCAGTTAAAGTGTTAAATAACTTGCTTTGATTTTAGGGAATTTTTGAGGTTTCTAGATTGCCAGTCATGGTGTTAAATAACTTATTTTGATTTTATGGAATTTTTGAGGTTTCCAGTTTGCCAGTCAAAGCGTTAAAGTCCCCTCGTTGTTTCTCCCACGAACGACGACGTTAGAGTGAAAAAGACTGTCCCTTCGGTT
>CM052146.1:18648510-18683165 GCA_028454255.1 Halictus ligatus
ACTCAATACCATACATTTAATTTTTTACAATTCTTATTTCATTAACACGTGGACTGCACGTCACCTATATGTGACGGAACTATTTGTAATTATTTGTCCAGGTTATAAAATGAATTTTTACGTTAATATATTCACCGTAACAAACTTTATCAGTGTCTGTAAAATGCAAGAAAGTTGGAGGGCTACTCAATACCATACATTTAATTTTTTTCAATTCTTACTTCTTTAAATAACTTTGATTTTATGGAATTTTTGAGGTTTCTAGTTTGCCAGTTAAAGTGTTACATAACTTGCTTTGATTTTAGGGAATTTTTGAGGTTTCTAGATTGCCAGTCATAGTGGTAAATAACTTATTTTGATTTTATGGAATTTTTGAGGTTTCCAGTTTGCCAGTCAAAGCGTTAAAGTCCCCTCGTTGTTTCTCCCACGAACGACGACGTTAGAGTGAAAAAGACTGTCCCTTCGGTTCGCCACCTCCGAGATCTAGACCTAGACCTTGACCTTATTTCGTCGGGGCCAGAGCAGCGTGTTCGATGCTCGGTGAGGCAACGTCCCGTAGATCTTTAGAAAACGGACAGCGAGACGTTGGTTTGCGATAATGGGAAATCGAAGGTGTCCAGAGACATCACAGAGGGATCTAGATCTTCGCGAACGGGGCCGAGCAGGAAGGCCAAGGGATCGAGTCACCGTTTCTGAAAGGTGGCGTTTATCTTCAAGGATCGATCGCGCGGCATTATTTACAACACTCAAAACTAGTACTTAAACATAATTATCGATCCGTTCTAGAACCGAAGACTTCGTTGGGCACATGACGCGGAACGCGCACCGTATTTTTCTCGAATCCGAGCTTCTTGCTCGTGGAATCGTTCTCAAGGTCGCCGAGTCCTACTCGAACGGCCGGAGACTGCGGGAGATCGGTTTATCGCATTGCTCGGTTCGCGATCGCGACGAAAGATCGATCCGTGTGCGCACGGCTAAATGTTTTCTCAAGGTTCGCCGAGTGGTTGTTGTTTTATCTTCGACGATAGATTCCCATTGGACGATAGAGGAGAGCACACACGCGGTTTTCGTCGTTTTCGGCGAAACCGTAAAATGAAATCCGTAACCGAGGACAATTTTCACGGACGCCGAGACTCGCTCCTCTCGACCCCGATTCGAGTAATGAATTCTGCCGGAGATTTCGAAATATTCTCCTCGGTTTTGCGGAAAATAAAATGCCCGTGTCGCGCTAGGATCGCGAACGCATCCACGCGAGCGGCGCTTGCGTTTTTTCCATATCGATTCCTCCGTCGATCGTCGATCGTCGAGACGCGCTTCGTTGGTTTGGTTGCTCTGACGTGGAACACGAATCGCGTACAAATCGATCATGTCGAACAACCGGTGTGCCACAGTGGTCCCAATCGACGAATTAGGAGGAAAAAATTCTAAAATCAGTTTTTCTGTTGAGCGAATTTACCATTATTTATATATCTTCTAAATTGAATGAGACCATAACAAAGTCGATGCGATTAATAGTTTTCCTAGATACTTGTGATTAGAAAGTTTATAAATTACTGGGATAACTTACTTGTCATTCGATTGCACAATTGAATTACATTGTATTTCAATTATATGGGAATTGAAGGACGTCGTAACTGAATTACATAATTCGAACCTTTCAATGAGTTCAATTACTAATTATTTTAATCAGATGTGTAACTGAAATACAGTCAGAGTTGTGCAAGTTCAGTTACGTTGTCATTCAGTTACACAATTGAATTACATCGTATTTCAATTATCTAGTAATTCAACTACGTCGTAACTGAATTATATGATTCAAACCTTTCAATGAATTCAATTACTAATTATTTTAATCAGATGTGTAACTGAAATACAATACAATTTGAAATACAGTCAGAGTTGTGCAAGTTCAGTTACGTTGTCATTCAGTTACACAATTGAATTACATCGTATTTCAATTATCTAGTAATTCAACTACATCGTAACTGAATTATATGATTCAAACCTTTCAACGAATTTAATTACTAATTATTTTAATCAGATGTGTAACTGAAATACAATACAATTTGAAATATAGCCATAGTTGTGCTAATTCGGTTACGCTGTCATTCAATTGCACAATTGAATTACATTGTTTTTCAATTATATAGTAATTCAACTACGTTGTAACCGAATTACATAATTCAAACCTTTCAATCAATTCAATTACTAATTATTTTAATCAGATGTGTAACTGAAATACAATACAATTTGAAATACAGTCAGAGTTGTGCAAGTTCAGTTACGTTGTCATTCAGTTACACAATTGAATTACATTGTATTTCAATTATATAGTAATTCAACTACGTTGTAACCGAATTACATAATTCAAACCTTTCAACGAATTCAATTACTAATTATTCTAACCAGATATGTAATTGAAATACGATATAATTGAAATACAGCCAGATTTGTGCTAATTCAGTTACGTTGTCATTCAATTTAGCATTCCTTTGATGATAATTCGGTATTCTACTTGCCCGTGGCCGTGCCCGCGGGCACCCGTTCCGCTTGAAAAATGTTGACCTCCTGTACTTTCTAACTCATTCTCTAAATAATTTACGAGCCTATGACGACTCTTGGTCATAGTCGATTGCATAAGGCTTAATTCGTTCAGGTGAATAACCATGTCCCGCCAAGTTACAGCGCGCACTCTGTCTACAAAAAAATTATTTTTCACAAAATGGCAACCAGAGGCGAAAATCTATTGAATTTATATCGAGTACAGGAGTGTTACTCTTGCTTAAGAATAGTTTGAATTAGTAACATTTAGCAACTTGGGTTCTGCACTCCACAAAACGTGGAATAGCTTACAAAAGAAACGAGGACCATGTTTATCAAGATGTCCCGAAGTAGAAATAATAATGCGAGTCACTAAATTCAAATAAATTTGTAATTTTATATTTACCTCCAACTGTGGAATTCATATTACTACGAATACAAAAGTATTTATAACGCCAGGTAATCAGAACACACGTTTTCACCTACACTATTACGCGACAAGCGATCGAGTAACCTTAAACAATCATGCGTTGCGATATTTGCGTTCGATATTTGTTTCATTGTTAATGAGACTAATGCCAGAGGTCACTTTGCATCTCTGTGGGACGTATAGTACATACAAATACGTGTTTCTCTTTACCTTTAATTTTGAACTTTTTTCCCCCTAATTCATCGATTAGGACCACTGTGCGACGCTTTTTACACGTAGGCCTCGAACCGGGAATATTCCAGTAGAAGTTCGTAGGTGAAAACCGTTCGTATGCAGCGGAGATCTCGAAGAGCGCGTTGCCAAGTCTGTCCTGATGTAAATGCCGTTATCGAGATCCTTTGCGTTCCCGAGAAACTAAAAGCAACGAACGAGGAAAGGAAAGAGCAAAACTGCCGCGAGGTTGTCGGACGTTCTCGCTAAACTCTATCGCAACCAAAAATCGTTCGGCCGCTCTCCTCACCGGATCCTTTTTCGACCTTGAGCCGTGTTAAAACGAACAGAACGATGTTGCAACGAGGACGCACCATTTTTCTGCTTCCACGATCTCTGCTCGATCGACGACTCGTCCTTGGGGCGATTTGTTTTCTCCCGATGCTTCGAAAACACGTTAAACTCTGCTCCCCGCTCGAATCGCCCCGGAGAGCGTTGCTTCGGCTCCGTGGAAAACCGGAGCATCCAAGGACGAATATTGATAATAGCCTAATTTTTACTAGCACCTACGAATATTCTAGATTCGACTATAAGGTTGTCTCGCTCGATACGCAAGATTTTTTCCGACGTCGTTTGCCACGGGACTAATTATCTGCATCGTTCCCCGGGTCAAAGAGCGCTCGATTGCTCCCTTTGCACCCCCACCCCCCACCCCCACCCCCCTCAGTGGTCCAGATCGCAGAATTTAGGGACATTTGTGTATAACTTTTGAACCGTTTGAGATATTGAAATGGGGTTTCAACTAAAAAATATTGTAAATTAATCTCTTTCTAATAATACATGTTAGAAAATATTTTTTGTTTAATTTGTGAATTAATTATTTTTATAAATTTTTATTCAGCTGTTGAATCAGTTGCTTTCCTTGTTAAAACCATTGTATAATAATTCGAAATTCAAATCTTATAGTTTTTTGTATACAATGTAATTATGTTATTACAATTTTTGATAGAATGTACAGACATACAAGTTATTAAGTAGGGTATCTAACTTCAGAAATATATATTGCAAGCAAAAGTAATGTTAATATATTTTTAATCGATAAAATAAGAAGTATACTAATTAATCTTACCATTTTGTTGTTGGAGAAGTCGGTGGCTTTTGTTTTCTTTATTTTGTTAATAATTCTTCAGCCTCTGGACTTGATGGGATTTTCGATAATATTCTAGTACTTTTTATTACGATGAAGAAATTTTGATTCAGTATAACGTGATTGGATCCATTTCGTTTTTAATTTAGAACATAGTTTGTTTAAACCGACCTTCAGTTTGTTAAAATATTCTGGTAAAATATCCCGTACCTCACACATCTTTTCACATAAAAATAGGTGATCAAGTCTTTATCCGAGTTCCTTCAAATGTAGAATAAGTCTTGATTTGTTCGGAAAGCCTCCATTATAAATTTAATAAACTTCGCTAATAAACTAAACCAAACACGCGGATACACAACAACAAATACACTAACAAACACACTACAATACACTAACAAATACACAAATACAAAAAGCATACAGTTTTCAAGAAAATGCTTCGAATCTCTCACTGTGTTCACAGTTTGACATTGGGAAAAAGCATAATATAAATGTAAACATATCGGATGTTTACATTTATCACAACGACCAATGCGCGGCGACCTCACGGTCGCCGCAACATTGTCACCTTTAAACAACTATAACTTCTAAAATAGGACGAAGTAGGAAATGATTCTTGTACGGTTATTTAAAGGAAGTTGTACCGAACATATTCCTGTTTTTAGAGCCTGGGATCTTTTGGGATAAAAAAGATTTCCTCTGACGAACATATACAATTTTTCAAACCTGTCATGTATCATTCAGCATTATTTTTGAAATATATTATTATTAGTTATTACTAAAGAAATATATTGTTCCTTATTGGAAAGGGATGCTCTATATCATGCAAACAAAAAAATTAAGAGAAAGTACGGTGCGAGACGATGAGGACATCGCAAAATTTTTCCTGGTGAAATATACTACTTCGAAAACGTTCAACTTTAAGTGATCATAGAAACTAAAATATGTATTCAAAGTTGAACGTTTTTCAAAGTAGCATATTTCACCAGAATGAGATTGAATACATATTTCAGTTTCTATGATCATTTAATCTCATTAATTTCTTCATTTTCGAGGTCTGTACACATACACAAAGCAATACAAATTGACTAGTTTTCAATTTCGAAGAGTCAACTCTTTTTGGTCCAACGTCCCTAAATTCTGCTACGAATATACACTATGGCGCCCACTCGATCGGATCTCGAGATCATCGATCCCTGATGCAATCAACGTCAGCCATCCAACGCAGTTGCACCACTGCAGCGTCGCAGTTCAGAAAATCCCGTCGATCGAAAATCGATCCTCGGTGCGCCCCCTAATCCTGTCAGCCGTCGAATCGACGAGTTGTTGACAGGCGGGGTTGACGTTTCTCGCTCGCATGGGACAAGCATAGTCAACTTTGACAGATCACGCGACAGTTTCGGTTTGGGGAGCACGCGTTACGCTCGCTGGTTCGCGTTCTCCTTTCTCGCGAGTTCCCTTTCGAATCGGTCTTCGTTCCTCGCTTTCCGGCCGCGTTTCGGTGTCGTTCCGCGTCCGCGCGGTCCTTTCGTCCTCTGGACGGCATTTAGGCTTCCAAGGCCACGCGAGACATGCACCGTGTCCTTTCGGTGGACGCTTGCACGTATATCCGCGCGGGTTTTCGCAAGCGCTCCGGCCGGTTTCGTCAGAGATCAAATGCCACGCCGCGTCGGAGCTGCAATGCTTGCGAAACTCGCACATGTGTGTTTGTGCGCGTGTGTGTATGTGAGTACGTGTGTTTGGATGTGTGTACGTGTGTTTGGATGTGTGTACGTGGGTTTGTACGTGTGTTTGTATAGATACGCTGGGTTTGTAAGCACGCGTCTTCCGAAGGGACACGTTTACCATCCGAGAAGTTCCATTTTGTATTTCGTAGATCGAATAGTTGAACGCCGAATCCGTTTGCATTGATTTGTCCGGAAAATTTGTGCCGATTTTTTAGGTACTAGTTTTAACTCAAACGTGGTGTAGGTAAATTTCGATGCAGATTTGTTGAATCGTTACAAGCGCCATTTTGTTTCATAATTTTTGTCCGCCTTTCACGCAACTTGCGTTTTTCGCCGAGCCAGTCAAAATGACTGGTGGGCGATTTCTTCTTTCGCGATTGGTGAAACTGTGAAAACGTTTTCAATATTGAAATACCATAATATACAGAAATACACTATAATATACCACAATATGCTGGAATATACTAAAATATAACACAGTATAGCATAATATACCAGAATATACCATTCGAGAAATTTTTTAATATTGGGTCGGAACGAAAATTCGTAGCTTAAAGTAAAATTCAAGGAGAAAATTAAAATATTTATTCATAGGTTTTGTTCAATAGCATGATAAGATGTCTAAAAATGGCAAAGAGTAATCGAAAACAGAATGGAAAATATATTATTGAATGAATCTACCACTAAACATCTTAATTTCGCGGCGGGTTTGTCGGCAACGAACGCCTTCATGCTGGCGAATGGTTCCCGAGAAGCATGAACGCGCACCGGCAATTGTCTTCGATTGAACGAGGAGACTCTCTCGGCCGCTTCCCACTTCCCATTTGCGATTCTAGAAAACAATTGACCGTGTTTGCTTGTTTGTCGGCCGAACGAAGACCACCGAGTCTCCGTGTTCTGCTCCGCGAGACAGTTCACCGGGGTCCCGTGAATCTGATTGGTCGCCGCGAACTCGCGCAAGGGTACTTAAGGGTGCGTAAGGGTGCGTAAGGGTGAGTCCGAAGAAACTAGATATCTATCTCCGTTACTTTTGCTTGTACGAGATAACTTCTTAGGACAAAGTTACGCTGCTCGAGCGGCCACATGTAACGGTGCGAGGGAAAAAAATTGTCAAGGTCGTTTTTGTTTTTGTTCTTTCGAAATTGTTCAATATAAGTCCACGGAAAAGAAGTTGCAGAATACAACTTATAGTATTTTCTCTGCAATTTCGACCAATGGCAATTTTTAAAAAAAATTTTTCTTCACTTTATGTAGTGATCCAATTTTTCTTATCCCCCCCCCCCCCCCTCCAAATAGTGCAAGTCGTATGGCCCAACGTTAACAAAGTTATACTGTCTTTAAAGCGTTCGAATAGTAGTGGGAGGCACTGTACTTCCACTCTTTGCCACTTACTTTCTAAAATGTGAACATTGTTATGGAAAATGTCACTTTTTTTATCCTAGCCGAACGTTTTACGATCGCATAATTCGAAGGATCTATTATAATACCGTCAGCTTTAAAAAATTATGAGATAATTGTCGGTCGATAACGTTACCATCGTTAAATGTTTGTAGCTCAGTGCAATGTTGACTGATTCAGATGAAATATGTAGGATATGTATATAATAAGTTTATCCTTTCGTTCTTTAATTTATCTTGAGGAAATAATAACCAAACTGAGTTTCACTGTAAACACAAGATTAAAGTTTTATTCGCTATTTACAATAATTATTTACATTATTTACATTGGTTACACTCTTACCTGTAAACACAAGAAACGACATTAAAACCTATTATTCGATTTATGTAAGCGATTTATGTAAGAGTGTGACACTTTGTTCAGACAATCCTAATCAATTAGATTTTGTAATGCGCGTCCCTCTCTTTTCTCACTTTTGTCTTTACCCTTATCAACTGTCAGTCCGCCATCTTGTTCTACAGACATGCGCAATACATATCTAATTCAAAATGAGTTTTAAAAGGAGTACGATAAATTTACATAACCTTTATCGTATTTCTTTTACATGTATAATTGATACAGATGTGCAAAACGTACTTTGTAAATTTTTAATATAAGCCCGCATAGAAAAAGTTGCAAAATACATCATTTAGTATTTTCCCTGCAATTTCGATCAATGGCAATTAAAAAAAAAATTTTTTTCTTCGCTTTATGTAGTGATCCAATTGTTCTAACTTCTCCAAAAAATTCAAGCAGTATAGTTCAGTATTGACAAAGTTATGCGGATTTTTAAGAGCGTACGAATATCAGTGGGAGTCACTGTACGTCGCGCAACAAGTTCATGTCATGAAAATTATATACAGTGGCGGCTATATATTTACGTACAGTTAATAATAAAACACTTTTAGAAATAAATTGTTGATACTACTATCCGAGTTCCGTAGAAATAAGTCAGGTTTTAAAGTTGAAATATGAAGTGTACGTAAGTACATGGCCGCCACTATAGATTGCGCCAATCGAAGTTGAACAATTCATTGCAAAACATACTAACAGCTAATTAGAATCATATTCCAAATTAACGATCAAATTTCTGAAATCTCTTTATACGATGAAACACTCCCAAAGGTAGTTTCATAAGGATTGTTATTAGTTCTAGTAAAAAGATAATACTAAAATCCTCCTGTTTGTAACACACATATCGCATAATTAATTTCTCAAAAGAATTCAAGTATTACAGTCCAATACGACAAAGTTACGCGATTTTCGAGAGCGTACGAATACTTATGGGACTGACTGTATATCGACAATTCAGCGTACAGTTTTATAGTGAGCAGAGCTACCGTACCCTAAGCGCGCGTTCAACGGAGATCGCATTGTCGGCGCATCGCGGGTACACGCATGATTCTTGAAGATGGAACGACTATTCGAGAGAATGATCTGTCCCTGGAGAAATAACAAAACGGGAGAGGAATCTCTTCCGTGGACGTGGTCACCGGTATCAAGGTCAAGACCCGAATCGTTGAAAATCATCGAACGCGCTTAACGGAATCACCGCTTACACGGATGTAGAGATTCTCTGATATTCGACGGGAGAAAGCCGGCTAAAAGTGGACTAAAAACCATAATCGCGCGCGCAGGTCCCGTTTCGTCCTCGAAACGAGTCCACGGAGTATAGTATTCGGTGTTGCGCCGAGCGACGAGGGTACAGTTATATCTTTCCTTCGGCGAGCTCGAATCGAATCGAATCGGTCCGTGTATTCGATTCGTCGTCGAGCAACGTTACCATACTCAGCGCTTCGTTCTTTTATTCCATTTCATTTCGTTTCGTTTCGTTTCGTACATTCTTTTTATTGGAATTATTAGGTCATGGTGAAATACAGTACTGGACAAAATAAAGTACGCACCTCGAATATTTTTACAATTACGTTTACAACTTCGTAGTTTTTACAGATATAATAATTATGTATTTGCACAAAAAGAAGGTTTCTTAGTCTACTTTTAAGTTTTAACAAGAATAATTTCAAAAACATTTAACATTTTTCGCGTAGACAGGCCAGTTACATTTATAAGGATATGTTCTTTGGACAAAATAAAGTACGCATGTGATAATAACAGTCAAAATTAAGTTTTAATTGAGAACTAGTATTTTGTATGGCCGCCGTTTGCTCATATGACCTCTTGCAAACGCCGAGGAATGATCTCGACGAAATTCCGGATGTGCTGTTCGTCGATGTTTCCCCCCACGCCTTTTCCAAAGCTTCGAAGAACTTGAATTTATTCGTTACGTCACCCTTGTGAACCTTTATTTTTATTTAAGAGGACGGTATATCCTTTCATAACCGACTCTCATAAGCGACTGACTTTATTCTCGTTGTAGTCACAGGGTCTAACTCGCTGGGACCCTTATCTCTGTTTACATAAACAAAGAACTACCCATCAAGGAACCAACGTTCCAAGAATCGATTCTCCCAAACAGAGATTAATTTTTGGAAATAAACTCCTTGCTAGAAGGATTATATTTCAACACTTTTCAAACGGATCCTTCAACAAGGAGTGTTCCTTCTCGAGAAATTTTATAATTGATTATTTCTCATTTCTCGAGAAAAATTCCAGTATTTCTCGAGAAATTTAAATCTAGGAAAATTCTTATGAATCTTATTTATTTGATAAGATATAAGTTCTTAAATTCTCTTAAATTCTTATTTAGAACTTTTGAAAAACTGAATACTGAATCTAGTAACGAGTTTCTCTTGTTGTTATTAAAGAAGAAATATCTAAAAGAAGAGACAAGATTGTTGTGTTCTTTATGAAAGAGGTCTTCACCCCTATTACGTCGCGATAAAAAAAATATATAGTCCCATTTAAAAAAAAAAATGAATGACACTGAGCGAGATATTCAAGGTGGTCGAGTTACTTGGGACACCCTGTATATATTTTTGCATACTATACATACGTGCAATTTAAATAGTATTTAAATTATAAATGGTGCAATTTACTCGTAGAGTACTGAAATGTTTCGTAATTTATTAAATACAAACAAATTTAATAGTGTAAAATATATTTTGAATAATGATACAGCAATTTTTAGCGGCGCTTAATTTTCTACGGCTACAGATTTTGTTACAAAAAAAGAATAAGTAGATTGTACATTATGGTTCTACATAATGATTCTACATTAGACGGATTATGCTTCTCAAGAAGTCATTTCAAAAACAAAAGCGTAATGTTTCACTTTATAAAAGTTTGGTATCGGTTTCCCAATATTTGTTTCGTTTATTGAGAATTCTCGAGAATCCTTCGAGAAATATAGTCTTATTTCTCATTTCTCGAGAAGTGAAAAATGTTGAGAAATCAGTTACACTGGTCGCAGCGGCTTATCAGCTTATGGTCGACGGCTGATCGCCCGTGGCCGCGAGGTTATTGTCACGTTGGAGGTCGAACGAAGCTTGCGGTCATTCGCACCTCGATTCGTTCGAAAGGACGAACAACGCGAACTCGGAGCCTCTGTTCCTCGGTCGGCCATTTATCGGATGCGGCGATAAGCGGTCCCCGTTTGAACTTTTATCGGACGCGTTGATTTCGAATGAAACCAAAAATTGAATCGTTGCTTCGCCCTGGAAGTTTCGTGTATCACAGGACCATTCTTTTACGTTGTCGAACGACCTTGTCAACAAGAAGACGCTGAAGCGTTACTTAACTCTTTGCGGCGCGAAGGATTTCAAAATTGGAAAAAGGAAACAAAATTGGTATACTTTTATCAAGGTATAACATCATGTAAAAACATAACAAAATAGTGATAGTCAATTAAATTTGTTGTTATCGGGCGCGGCACAAATAGTCCCACCGTGCCACGTAGAAAAGACGAAATATAAACCTATGCACATTAAATAATATAAACCTATGCACGTTAAATAATATAAAGCATGCCGTGAAGTACATCAAAATGGTGGGACACTTTTAATCCCATCGTGCCCCAAAGGGTTAAACGGTACAGTGATCTCTCTATGCGGGGCGTGTTCATTTGAAAACTTTCCAGCCGAATATCTCGAAAAGTATGACAGATATTAACCCCTTGCACTCTGCGCTATTTTTAATCTAAAACGAAATTTTTCTTCCGTCTTGCAATATTTTCATTTTATTCGTGCGAAACTGATCCGATTTCTAACATACAATACTGCAATGTTTTTCGATGATCAAATTTACAAATTTTGTAGTGTAACAAATATTTTGCAATATTTCTTGTAATTACGTCAAAAAACATTTCAATATTATAGGTTAGAAATTGGATCAGTTTCGCACGAATAAAAGGAAAATATTGTAAGACGGAAGAAAAATTTAGATTTAGTTTAAAAATAGTGCAGAGTGCAAAGGGTTAATATCTGTTAATATCTTTAAGGGTTAATATCTGTTAATATCTATCAGGACAAATATTTTGCAATATTTCTTGTAATTACTTTCAAAAACATTTCAATATTATAGGTTAGAAATTGGATCAGTTTCGCACGAATAAAATGAAAGTATTGTAAGACGGAAGAAAAATTTAGATTTAGTTTAAAAATAGTGCAGAGTGCAAAGGGTTAATATCTGTTAATATCTTTAAGGCTTAATATCTGTCAATATCTGTTAATATCTGTTAATATCTACCAGGACAAATATTTTGCAATATTTCTTGTAATTTTTTAAAAATAATGCCACAAAAATGTCTGGTGGTGCTTCAGAGTCACCACTCGAGTGCAAAGCGTTAAAAAACCTTGTAAAACATGAACGAACAAAGATTTCAAGTGGGGAAAGAGGGTGGCAGTATTGGTTATTTATTTGGGTGTCAATTTCGAGGTCATTTGAAGGCCTCAACTTGGTTCGTTCAAACGGAAATGTAAACAAAACTCGGCTCGGTTATGTCTCCTGGACGATGTATGTCCAGCTGGCAGGACCCGTGCGTTGTCGACACATATCCACAATTCTTAGTATTTCATAAAACATTTTTTCGACAGCGGACAACAGGATTTCGCGTGATCGTTTATTATCGTCGTCGGTCGCGCCTGCCCGTGTCGACGATAACGACGCCGCCGGTGAAAAAAAAAAGAAAAGAAAAAAGTTAAATTCATGGCAAACCGACGGAGCGAATAACAACGCGACATGCAAATTACCCGTGCCCGTTTCAGAACAAACAAAAAAAAAAAAGTGACAGGATAAATAGATTCGATCGCGGGTTCGGCTTATTAGCGTCGCCTATCGCAATCCCGGAATCTTGAAAACGAAAACGCGCTCGTGGAGTCCGCTCCCTTGCGAAATCCGCTCGAAAGAGCGGCGAGATTTTTGAAATCGGTGATTTCACCGCGAGCTTTCGCAATTTTGCACGGACCGGCGAATGATCCTGT
Organism: Halictus ligatus; assembly: GCA_028454255.1. NCBI lineage: Eukaryota > Metazoa > Arthropoda > Insecta > Hymenoptera > Halictidae > Halictus > Halictus ligatus. The sequence goes on from CM052146.1 coordinate 18,661,381, forward strand.
CGAAATCGAGATCGAAATCGGTGCGAAAGCTTCCCCGGCACGATTTTAGGGAGTGGGGGGATGCGAAGTGTCTATTTCGTCAAAATTTGAGCAACGCTTTCCGATCGGAAAAATCGGGATCCAAAATTGCGAAATAATTGTTTCGTTCGACCGGCAGCTAATCGGTTTTCGTGAGCCGCATGCCTGCACGCCGGATATTCTCGCTCGTTCGAATTATGCGATCGAATGTCACGCTGTTCTAGGTAATTAGGTGATTTGTCAATCGGAGAATGTATAATCCGAACGTCGAGCGAGGCGGGAAAAAAAAAGCGAGAACAAAAACATATTGAATATTTAGACCCGTCGGTAGATCGCGTTGAATAATTAATTGGCCTGGCTCTTGCTCGAAGAAACCGTGCCACCTAATTTATACTCGATTAGCGTTTCCGTCACGGAGTTCCCCGTCGGTTTTCAAACTTCGTCGGACTCGCCTTTGGCCAATTAACTCTAGAATTACCGAGCAACAAATGCGACGTATATTGCTTTGCAACTTTTAATGTGATATGTGCTTCAACGAAGAGGTTCATTAGAAAAACTTCCGATCGAAAACATTTTTACAGTTTCAGTAATTCTAAAGGAAAAAAGCTTTACAACGGCTTCGGCTTTTATAACGGCCGCGTTTGGCCTGCGTTCGACGTGTATACTCGTCATTGCTTGTTTTCAATTTCGCGCCGTGAGGGATTTGTTTAAATTAAAGTACACGGTTGACTGGTTAAGGGGTTGTACACAGTCAGGAGGTCCGAGAAAAGCGATTTTTTAAGAATTTTTCCTGAGAAGAGTTTTAAATTTATTAATGTAAAATTTTGTATACGTATTGTGGTAACTTTTAACTGTATTTTAACATTTTTTGTTTGGGAAAATAATAATTTTGGAAGCTGCTATCGCTGATCTCCGGGAGCTCCTCTCGCCTTGCATCGAGATCGTCTAAAATGAAGAAACCAAATGGATTTCCTTAAAGTAATGTACAATCTTGTAATTAATCGAAGATTTTTTTTCACTGATGAATATTTCTTTTTTTACAATTTAAGGCCAAGATTTTGGTGGAAAATCGATTTTCTGTTTTCGGAAAAGTCGCCATTTTGTCAAGAAATTTGATTTTGCTTATTCCCTCGATTAATCACAAGATATTATACATTACTTTAACGAAATCCAATTCAGCTACAGCAGCTTTCAAAATTATTATCTTCACAAATGAAAAATGTTAGAATACAGTTGAAAGTTACCATAATAAGTGTACAAATTTTTACATTAACAAATATAAAACTCTTTTCAGGAAAAATTCTTTAAAAAATCATCTAAATCATCTAAAATGAAGAAACCAAACGGATTTCCTTAAAGTAATGTATAATCTTGTAATTAATCGAAGGTTTTTTCTCACCGATGAATATTTCTCTTTTTATAAACAATTTAAGGCAAAAATGTTGGTGAAAAATCGATTTTTTGTTTTCGGAGAAGTCGTCATTTTGTCAAGAAATTTGATTTTGCTTATTCCCTCGATTAATCACAAGATATTATACATTACTTTAATGAAATCCAATTCAGCTACAGCAGCTTCCAAAATTATTATTTTTGCAAATGAAAAATGTTAGAATACAGTTGAGAGTTACCATAATAAATGTACAAATTTTTACATTAACAAATCTAAAACTCTTTTCAGGAAAAATTCTTAAAAAGTCGCTTTTCTTGGACCTCCTGACTGCGTATAACCCCTTGACCAGTTAACTTTGTAGTTCAAGAAATATAATAATTAAAAAAATCCCTCACGGCGCGGAATTGAAAACAAGCAATGACGAGTATACACGTCGAACTCAGGCCAAACGCGGCCATTATAAAATCCGAAGCCCTTGCAAAACTAAACGAGAAAGAATTACTTTCTTATTCCATAAGAATTTAACGATTCGTTAACGTTAACTGCACCGCGATAAAATTTCGAATTGACGAGTATACTCGTCGATCACAGTGAACTGATTAAACCGATGGATAACACCTTCGGCAAACCGTTATTCAAACGTTATTTAATCCGTTATTTAAACCGCTTTCTGACGATTTCGAGAAAAAGTGAAAATGTCGAGCGTGTTTCCAACGATTCGACCTTGGCGTCAAAATAAATAAATAAAATGAGGCTTGTTCGATCTCGTCGAACGAACGGTAAGAATTCAGATCTTCTCCGCGAATCCTCGCGACGCAGTTCTCCGGTTGCGAGCGTAAGCACGCCGCGTTCGCCGACTATTTTTAAGCTGGAGTGGATCGATTAAAAAGAAAGACACAATTGGTTTTGCGCAGGAACATGATCGTACTTCGTATTCACGGCGACGAATTGATGTTCGGCGGCAGTGGAACCGTAATGACACACTCGCCACGTATACCTCAGATGGAGATGATGAAGGTCCACATACCGTTCACCTTCAAGCTTCACGAAAGTTTCAAGAGCACTTACGCCGGTGAGTTCACAGACAAAACCAGCCCTCTTCTACTCGCTTCTCTTTTCCTTCTTCAAACGCTTCAACTTTCCTTTCTCGTTCGATTGTATCATCGATACTTGGTCGAAATAGCGAACGATTCCACGGCAGTTTCCGCCGTGGTCCTAATCGATGAATTAGGGGGAACCAAAGGTTCAAAGTTAAAGGTCAAGATAAACAAGTGAGTTATTGATGTACTATACATCCCACAGAGAGATGCAAAGTGACCTCTAGTCTCGTTAACAATGAAACAAATATCGAACGGAAATATCGCGTCGCAAGCGCATAATTGTTTTAGGTTAGTATCATAGTTACTTATTGCTTTAAGTCATTCGTAGGACATTCAGTTAATTTTGAAAATGGTCCAAGTCAGTTCAAACTTTAAAAACAACATTTTTACAATTCAAAATTCACAAAAAATTTCATATTCATAATAAATTTCCATTAATCAAGACTAATAAAATTATAAATTAAAATGTTGCATAATGTAAAAATATTTTTTAATTTATACAAATGCAATTCGTCAAATATCTCGAAACAAGAGATATATGACGTAGACAATATTGCGATGTATGACGTCGCAACGCATAATTGTTTTAGGTTAATCTCATAGTTACTTATTGCTTTAAGTCATTCGTAGGACATTCAGTTAATTTTGAAAATGGTCCAAGTCAGTTCAAACTTTATAAACAACATTTTTACAATTAAAAATTCACACAAAATTTCATATTCATAATAAATTTCCGTTAATCAAGACTAATAAAATTATAAATTAAAATGTTGCATAATGTAAAAATATTTTTTAATTTATACAAATGCAATTCGTCAAATATCTCGAAACAAGAGATATATGACGTAGACAATATTGCGATGTATGACGTCGCAACGCATAATTGTTTTAGGTTAATCTCATAGTTACTTATTGCTTTAAGTCATTCGTAGGACATTCAGTTAATTTTGAAAATGGTCCAAGTCAGTTTAAACTTTATAAACAACATTTTTACAATTAAAAAGTCACACAAAAATTCCATATTCATAATAAATTTCCATGAATCAAGACTAATAAAATTATAAATTAAAATGTTGCATAATGTAAAAATATTTTTTAATTTATACAAATGCAATTCGTTAAATATCTCGAAACAAGAGATATATGACGTAGACAATATTGCGATGTATGACGTCGCGAGCGCATAATTGTTTTAGGTTACTCAGTTTATTCACTTTCGGTTACTCACTTTAGGTTACATCAGAGGAATGCTAAATTGAAAAATAATCATCTGTCCCAGTAAGTTATAAATTCTTTAATCGTAAATTGCATCGCCATATCTCGAAAACTATTCATCGCATCGACTTCATTATGGTATCATTCAATTTAGAACGAAAAGATATATGAATAATGGTATTGTGCTCAACAGAAAAAATTTTTTCTTCCTCCTAATTTTTTCTTCCATAGTATTTTTTCCTCCTAATTCGTCACATTTATGGAATAAATTCCAACAGATACTGAACCACTTCTGAATCTCTACTGAACCAAAAATTATGAAAATGAACGGGTTTATATACCTTGAAAATGAAAGGGATACTCTGTTTAAGATTTAATATCACGTAGGGTCGCAGTCACATTTTTAGTGACTTCCAATAAAAACCAGGCCTCAGTTAGATTTTCATTAGAACAGGTTAACCAAGGTTATCCGGGCTATTTCTTATCAGAATATTAATTAACGGATGCCAGAAGGGACTGTCTAAAGATTTTGCATATAAAGAATGCATACAGTATCTTCCATTAATAAAAGGGGCCTGTTGGGACGCTTTTCGTTCTCAGAAAACAGATTAGATCTTCTAATCGAAACGAACGTGGAGATAACGTCTCCGTACGTAACATTCGCAACAGCATCGGCACAAAATGGCTCCGGTCGGAGTCGAGAAGTTGCTTCGACCGAAGATATTCCACGGAAAGCTAGCAAGGTGTGTTTTAGTCTCCCCCTCCCCACCCCCTGAGGTATAATTAGCACCGAAAAATTAGGCCCCAGGGGGCAATCCGAGGCGAAGATCGTCCGTTGTTCGCACCGTAACGCCGTAATTCGAATCCCTTCGCGGGTTTTGTTCATCGAAGCGTTCGGGCCGCTTTATAAATAAAACATGCTCGATTCGAACGCGGCTCGAAGATCGCGCCGATCTTGAATTATTTATGCGCGGCGAAGAAAAAAATGCATCCTCTGTTAACCTTCCTCCACCCGACGCGACGCGGTTCATCGTCCTTTGGTTTTCGTTATAGTTACTCCGATCGAAAGAAAAACCGGAACCATCGTAAACAACTGAGGTCGCGTACCGCCGTTCGCCTAATTCTCGGCCGTTCGCGACTACACTCCGCGTCAAAAAGATAGCACATTACAGAGATAAATGGTATTTAGCTTTTCAAGTGGTACATTGCATTGTTTGCGACCTGTATACCGCGTGATAAGAATAACCGATTACTTCGATACGTTTTAACGCATTTATTACGCGAAGAAACAATTTTATGGGAGAATGTGTAACGTTAAACGGGAAATCGGTGCGTGAAATGATAGCACAAATTTCTTAAAATAGCTAAAATATAGAATATGTATAGAAAAATAGTGCTTTAATATTTCGCATCTCCGCCTTTTGTTTGTGTAACTGCCACTAAACGTTTTGGCATAGATTTATACAATTTTTTAACAAATTTTCGGCTCAACGCTGCCCCAGTTTCGTTCAATGCAGATTTTTAATTCGTTAAGAGTTCGAAATTGTCTCCCAACGGCGTATACTAATCTGGCGAAATGGGTCCAGCAATTTTCTATAATATTTCAATCCGGAGACCTGGCTAGTCGTTCCAAAATTTTCATATTTTCCCGTGTAAAATATTCTTTTACAATCTTGGCTGTACGAACACTCGCATTATCTTGCTGATAGATAAAGTTTGTGCTCGCAATTTTACGGCATGTTTCTTGAATTGTTCGTCGACTAAATCGATATACTTTGCACTATTCATTTCACCACTTACAAACTTAATTTCAGTGTGTCCATAGTACCCAATTCCCGCCCACAACATTACTCCACCACCACCGTATTGCCGACTACATAAAATTTGTTGTACTTTACGCAAATCGTGGAAATAACATCGGTAGCCATCCGGTCCATCAAACGTAAATCTCTTCTCATCGGTGAAGATAACTTTTTGCCATTTTTTCTTCCAATGAATATACTTCTCGGCAAATTGTAAACGTGCTTCTTTACGTTGCTTTGTTAGCGGTGGTTTACGCATTAATTTTTGGCATTTTATGTATTTACACTCTTGTATAATACGTTGTACGTTACGCATTTTGGTGTTTACTCCAGCTTCTGTTGCAATCTCCCTTGCAGTAGCAGCAGAATTTGATGCAGTTATTAAAATTGCACGCCGCCGACGATCGGTTGTCACTCTTGGACGACCTGTGCTCTTTTTCCCCCCGTATTCGTCTACATTTTTTAATAAATTGTAAACAACCTTGCGACTACGATTCAACAGTTTCGCAATTTTACCGATAGAACGATTTTCTTTGCGTAAATTGTGTATCATTAATATTTCAGGACCGGTCGATCTTTTACCGCGAGCGATTGTTGAAAATTTCACAATATTTTAACACCGGAACACGAACAATCTGAACTACTCGCCGATGCGAACAGATTGGCGCGTTGAGGCTGACGGAAAATACAGAATTTTGACTTTGCGCTATCATTTTCACGCAGCAGTCAGCACTACTGTTTACGTTTGTCGAGTTAAAGTTTAACTTATAAACAGAAAACGAGTGTTTACCCTGAACAGATACAACTTATTGCTAACTGAACAGTGATATATAATACGGGAACTATTGTTGTTCGATTATATTTGCCAGAATTAACAGAATTAGATAATGTGCTATCTGTTTGTCGCGGAGTGTAGTGTTAATAAGCTGATACTATTGTGACGATAGGGTAGATCCCTACCTTTCGTGATAAAAAGAATATCTATTTTATGCAGTCTAACGCGATAAGTTTACGGCAAATTATTTCGCAGATTTAAACAATTCTTTGTGCACTTACCGCCGCGTAAAACACGTACATGTATACAGTTCTCTTATTATGTTATATGGAGGTCTAACTACTGCACTCTTTGTTTCTTGCTTCTTCTTTCGTTTACTCATTTCTGTCATAAATTCATAAAATCTGCAGGCCAATTACATAGAAAAAGAAAAATTGAATGTAGCATATAAATAAATATATTTTCGAAGTGAAAGATTGGACGTTTATTTTTGTTGATTATATTTGCGAGAATTAACAGAATTAGATAATGTGCTATCTTTTTGTCGCGGAGTGTAGTGTTAATAAGCGGATACTATTGTGACGATAGGGTAGATCCCTACCTTTCGTGATAAAAAGAATATCTATTTTATACAGTCTAACGCGATAAGTTTACGGCAAATTATTTCGCAGATTTAAAACAATTCTTTGTGCACTTACCGCCGTGTAAAACACGTACATGTATACAGTTCTCTTATTATGTTATATGGAGGTCTAACTACTGCACTCTTTTTTTTTTTTGCTTCTTCTTTCGTTTACTCATTTCTGTCATAAACGCATAAAATCTGCAGGCCAATTACATCGAAAATATATTTATTTATATGCTACATTCAATTTTTCTTTTTCTATGTTTGTCTTTTTCTAAGTAAAAGATTGGACATGTATTTTTGTTGATTATATTTGCGAGAATTAAAAGAATTAGATAATGTGCTATCTTTCTGTCGCGAAGCGTATACGTTCTATATCGATAAGGTTCGAACACGCGGGGATGCAAGTTTCTTGGACGGTGGTTGCATCGGTAACGATAATTCGGCAAACGATCGCGGGTTTTGCTACAGCTGCTCTTCGGGGTTCGGTTTCGTAAGTCCCGGTGGAGCAGGTTAATTAACTCGAAGGAACAGAGTCCGTGCGCCGCTCGACCGGACCGAAAGTAGGTTACAGACACGCGGCTAAAGAGGAAAAAAGATGACGCCCCTTCCTCCTCGAGCCCCCACCTCTTCCCCCGTCGCTCGCTATTTCTCTCTTTCTCTCTCTCTCTCTCTCTGTCTCTCTCTCCTCGAGTCTCTCGATCGGTATGCAGGTGTGAAGCCACCTGTAGTTACGAAACGCTTTTACCTTGACCGCTTGGCCAGGTCATCGTGAGTCATTTAACCCGGGGAGACGGCGATCGTCGCCGGCCACCGTATCCGTCCTTCTCGACTCGCTCCACCCTCGATTCTGCCAAAAAGTTCGATCCTCGACACCGTCTCCGATCGATCCGCACGATTTCAGCAACGTTCTTCGCGCCCGCACCAGAATCACGATACGCGCACACTTCCAGCGTACAATCGACGCGGACTGCGAACACGCTCTTTGCCCTGGGAATGATCTAATTTCCACACACACACACACACACACCCCACACCCCCGAGTATGTGCCACGCTTCGTGGGAAACAAACACGACCGAACGAAATGGGGCTTTCCTGTTTTGGCTTTTGCGAGGTGAACGTCCACGGAAGACTATCTCGCGATCGCGCTCTGGTGTCGATAGCGATCTCGATCTCGACGAGAGAGCTATGGGAGATCCCACGGAAGGCGGCATTAGCGATCATCAATTGTGCGACGACGCACAGTGGGCAATTTGGACAAAATTGGATTCGGAATCAGGGAACTTTCGACAGAAATGAGTGAAATTAATTCACGAGTCTGACTTGTGATGAAGATTCTGGACAGAGTCTAATAAATATGTATGTTATTAGCTTCCTTTGAACCGAAATACAATTCTATTTTGGCATTCTTAATGTACAACTATTGAAGAACATATACGCATACAATAGACATAAATTTTCTCCTTTCCTTAGGTAATTACGAATTACGAAAAAGTTCTGATCACTAAAAACGTAAAATACATCGCAGTGGAAGGTGTTAACCTGCACCACCGGGGACTTTCGAAACCGAACCCCGAAGAGCAGCTGTAGGAAAACTTGCATCCCTGCATGTTCGAACCTTATCGATACACGCTCCGCGGCAAAGAGATAGCACATTATCTAATTCTGATAATTCTCGCAAATATAATCAACAAAAATAAATGTCGAATCTTTTACTTCGAAAATACATTTATTTATATGCTACATTCACTTTCTTTTTCTATGTAATTGGCACATTTAGTGTAGATAGCACATTATTCAATTCTGTTAACTCTCGCAAATATAATCGAACAACAACCGTTCCCGTATTACACAGGGTAACTGGTGGTACAAGCGGAAAGGGGGTGATTCTAAGCGAAAAAAGGAGTCGAAAATATAAAATGAAAATTTTTCGTTTGAGGCTTTATTTTGGAGAAAATCGACTGGGAATTTTCGCAAAGTACGCGTGCACTTGATCACGCGTCGTTGTAACGGATCTCTCTGTAGATCGTTGTCTCGATTGACGTTATGCTGATAAACACTTCCAATGTGACCGAAGTGTTTTCCTTACCTATTCGCTTACTATCCGTTGCGAGCAATTGAAAGAAAAGATTATTGTAGCCTTTCATACTTTAAAACAATCGAATACGTTAGAAAGCGTTCGTAGAAATTTAATTGGAAGAGCAGAAGTATGTGTTCGGCAGAATGGGCAACATTTTCAGCAATTTTTGTAATAATAAACTTTATGATTACTTCGTAACATGATTACGAATGAATACAAATTACTAGAAACATGCCGTAAAAATTGCGTGCACAAACTTTATCTATCAGCAAGATAATGCGAGTGTTCGTACAGCCAAGATTGTAAAAGAATATTTTACACGGGAAAATATGAAAATTTTGGAACGACTAGCCAGGTCTCCGGATTGAAATATTATAGAAAATTGCTGGACCCATTTCGCCAGATTAGTATACGCCGTTGGGAGACAATTTCGAACTCTTAACGAATTAAAAATCTGCATTGAACGAAACTGGGGCAGCGTTGAGCCGAAAATTTGTTAAAAAATTGTATAAATCTATGCCAAAACGTTTAGTGGCAGTTACACAAACAAAAGGCGGAGATACGAAATATTAAAGCACTATTTTTCTATACATATTCTATATTTTAGCTATTTTAAGAAATTTGTGCTATCATTTTACGCACCGATTTCCCGTTTAACGGTAAAACATTCTCCCATAAAATTGTTTCTTCGCGTAATAAATGCGTTAAAACGTATCGAAGTACTTGGTTATTCTTATTAAGCAGTATACAGGTCGCAAACAATGCAATGTACTACTCGAAAAGCTAAATACCATTTATCTCTATAATGTGCTATCTTCTTGTCGCGGAGTATATGAGCAACGACTCAGTTTATCAGTATCCACAGCTCAGATCTTGTTTTGAAACATTCGGCTACTATGTTGCGCGAAGGCGAGCTAGGAAAAAACTGTTTACGCAAAAATGGCGTCGTACTCGTCATAAATGCAGTAAAACTTACCTTAGGTGATTCTCGGAAATAACAACGAAAACATACAGGGAAATAAGGAAATAGGTGCCAGTTTATAATTATTCACAGCACCGTAATTACACATCTTTACAAAATAATTGTTAAGCTAAGTGGCTAGCCTCGCGGGGCCGTCTTTATTCGAGCGATCGCGCAGGGAAACGGAGCAAAAGAGAGAGAAAGAGAGAGAGAGAGAGAGAGGGATACCGTGTTCCTAGGCGAGCCGAGAGATCTCGATCTCGAGATCTGTGTTTGCGTAAAAAGTGAAATCGTTTCGATTGCACCGTGCAAAAAGTGTAGGCACACGGTTCTTAAGAGGATTCGAAGAATTTCGTTGTCCGAGCCGCCATTCGGTTCGGCGATCGAGCTCTCGGCCACCGGGATTTTGAACGCACGCTGAAAAGCAAACGCGCGTGGTCGCCTTGAGCTAGAAATCGATGACGCACCACCGCTCGTTCATCGGCCGCGCGTTCATCCCGCTCGCAAACGGTTCTATTCATTCTATTCATTCTGTTCATCTCGATCCGGAGCCTTTCGAAGCCAATCTCGTTTCTCGACGAGCGCGCGTTCCCCGGACGATTTTCACCTTCCCGTCGAAGGTCTCGCGAAACGATCACGAAATTCATGGTTGTCCGTGAAAAGCCTGTTACCGACGGCCCACGCAACCTGTATCTGGTACAGGTTCGAAGCCGGATCGGGGTGTTGATCATGCTCCCGAGTCCTGAACATTGTCGAGAACAGACGATTCATTAACCCTTCGCGCTCGGAGATATTTTAAGTCGAAAACGAAATGTTGCTGCCGACTCAGAATATTTTCCTTCCATATATATATAATTTTTCATGTTATATATACGAAAATGGTGGAATTTTTAGGTGTATTCAGTCGTATTTCAAAGACTGTAAATTATCTATTTAAATCGCATAACTACATCTTGGAACATTGTAATACCGACCTGTAAAATTGTAATACCACATTGTAAAGTGAAATGGACCCATTTAAGGCTCTAAAGAGCTTCAATAACAAAAAAAAAATGGTGGAATTTGCAGGTGTATTTAGTCGTATTTCAAAGACTGTAAATTATCTATTTGAATCGCATAATTACGTCTTGTAACATTGTAATAACAACCTGTAAAATTGTAATACCACATTGTGAAGTGAAATGGACCCATTTAAGGGTGGTCTAAAGAGCTTCAATAAAAAAAAATGGTGCAATTTACCCTGTGAGGAATAAAATAAAGTACTACTGGTACTACTACTTGTGAAACACTGAAATGTTTAGTAGTTTATTACATACAGAGACAGATTGAGAGATTGAGAGATAGAGAGACAAAGAGAGAGGGGAGAGAGAGAGAGATTGAGAGATTGATAGATAGAGAGAGATTGAGAGATTTAGAGATAGAGAGAGATTGAGAGATTTAGAGATAGAGAGATTGATAGATTGAGAGATAGAGAGAGAAAGAGAGAGGGAGAGAGAGAGAGAGAGAGAGAGAGAGATCGTCACATATCGGCAAAAATCGGTATCGAGGTCCGCAATATATCGATGCTCGCAGACAACTCGGTTCGCGGCTATCTACCGATGATGTTAACGCAACGTCCCGGGCAGAGCTCATGCGATCGATGACGCTTCATTGTTATCGAGTGTCGTCGAAGCAGCTTCGAGAGCCTAATCTCTCCCGGACTGCAAAATGCTTCGTAGAAACCGTGCACACGAGTCTACGCGCTATCGCAACTCTTCGAAAAGGAAAGTTCCTCTCGGAGAGAATCGCAAGAGGGAGGGAAACGAGCGGAGAGACGTCGAAACGTGTCGCTCTGTCGCTTGTTTTCACCACTTCTATTATTCTATTATTCGCTCCTTGGACCCACTCGAAATAGAAAACAAATTTGGATCCTCGTCGCCCCGGAGAAAGTTCGACGTGTTCGAAGGATCCTCGAACGCGATCGGTCAATATCATTATACCGGACCGGCTGAATCGAATCGATAAATCAAATTTGACCTACCTTGGCCGCACCGACGATTATGCGAGCCGTTTATTCTGAAAGGCGGCCCCTCTAAGTCCATTTGTCAGTTAGTTTCTTGTTGTTGTCCGTGATTACGAAGTAATGAACTTCAAGTTAGCTGTAACGATCAACATTTGCGGTGAAGTATGTTCAGAGTATATACGATAATGATGGACACGTGAGTTTTCGCAGTTAGTTCGGTAATTGAAAGCATCATTCTGTAAGTGGCCTAAGTGCAATCCATTACTGATAACGTCCGATGGACATTATCAAAAAGTGACGGAAAGGTAATAACTGTGTTCTAAATGAAACGAAACAAGAGGATTTTTGAGTTCGCAATTTTTAAAAGGGCAAATAATTCTAACGGAGAAATAATAAATTGGTTAAAAATATGCTGGATGCGTTTTTCGAGAGATGAACCACATAAAATTTTCTGTAAGATATCAATGGATGAGAATGCAAAGTTTAAAATTCTGGATTTAGTACCATGTCGGAGTAGACCAAGAAAGTTAAAAAAAAAAGTAGTGGCACCACTTCATAAAAATATAAGACGAACTACAACAGTGAAATACAAGGACATGATGGATTTACTCCCGCATACACAAAATGTAGATAAGCAGAACATTGTTATGTAATTTATGTAGTTAGAAAATGTTCTGAATTGCGTAACTTGTGTTTCCGAAGTGTTGTAAAGATATATAAAGTAAATTGAGTACTGCTTTATCAATTCGATTCGCATTTTAAATTATGTCGAATGGACTTGGGCTCTTCCAAATTTTATAACGAATCTGGTTGTCAACTTTGACAGTGACTTAACTCCATTTTTAGTAGGAGAACACATGTTATTCACTTAATAATTTCTATTATTTTAATAGGAACTGTAAATTCAGCTCTTTCAGATACACTTACTATGGGGCGTTGGTATCCTATATGTATATTTATAATTTTATTGAAACACAAACCCCTAAATATCTCAATTTAAGTGGACTCAGGCCACTTTCAAAATAAACGGCCCTATATGATCCACGCCTAATTTCTTTTAGTACATTTCTCAATAGCGACAGCAGTTTCAAATATTTTTCAATGATAATAACAGTTTTGTGTTGACCAACTTCTGTCGGAATTATTGAGCCGTTTATTTTGAAAGTTGCTTAACTCCATTTTTGGTAAGAGAACACATGTTATTCACTTAATAATTTCTATTATTTTAATAGGAACTGTAAATTCAGCTTTTGTAGATACACTTAAGCAGTATGGGGCGTGGGTATCCTATACGTATATTTATAATTTTATTGAAATACAAACCCCTAAATATCTCAATTTAAGTGGACTTCGGCCACTTTCAAAATAAACGGCTCATGTATTAGTTACCGCTAAAAATAGGCGAAACGCGTTTCTTCTGTAATCGTCGACACCGGACGCAAAGTGTTTCTTCTCGCTCTTATCTTCGCCACGGTTTCGCCTATACCGAGAATTTCTGCGTCGTTCGACGAAAGTTGATACGATCCCACCTGCAGCTCGAACGAAACAGAAATTCTCTGCATGGACGAAACCGTGGCGAAGATAAGCGTGCGACTCATCACTCTCAGTGTCGAGAAATTTTATAATTGATTGTTTCTAATTTATCGAGAAATTCCAGTATTTCCCGAGAAATTTCAATCTAGGAAAATTCTTATGAATCTCAGTTATTTGATAACACATAAATTCTTAAATTCTCTGGAATTCTTATTTAAAACTTTCGAAAAACTGAATACTGAATTGAGTAACGAGTTTCTTGTTGTTATTAAAGAAGAAATACCTAAGAGAAGATAATCTGGAATCTCTGCAAAAAGATTCAGAAGATATATTCTTTTATTTAACATCCAAGGCAGATATGCATAAAATGGCAAAACAAATTCTAAGCAGACTTTTTGGAAAATATGACAATGATTCTTATGAAAATAGTGAGGAACTTTGAGATTCTCAGAATGAGGAACTATCATTGGAAAAAGAGTTAGAATTAGAAATTGCAGAGAGCTTTCAAGAATTTAGTGTCAAGAGTTTAGCGGCAGAAGAAAATAAATTCCGGACTCTAACAAAGGAATTACAAATTTTTGAGTCCACTGGAAAAAGGACACCCAACCTTCAGCAACTTTTGTATGTTCTGTATACGATAAAGCCAACATCCGTACAAAATTAAAGTTTAAATTTTTCTACGGCTACAGATTTTGTTACAAAAAGAAAAGGTGTAGATTGTCTGATTCTATATTAGACGCATTATGTTTCTTAAGAAGTCATTTAAAAACAAAAGCGTAATGTTTCACTTTATAAAAGTTTGGTTTCAAACCAATACATTTTTGTCGGCTATATTTAGGATCCATTTTTTCCTCGTTTTTTAAAGTTACAAGAAAATATTCGGGGAACTTATACTTATTTGGAAGATAGTTAATAATATTCATCGAAAGGTCAGAAAACTTTAACTCTGTGTTTATTCCTGTTGAATATGTACATTATGAACTATGTATAATACATTTATTAAAAATTCTCGAGGATTCTCGAGAAATTTCGAGAAGCGTAGTCTTGTTTCTCATTTCTCGGGAAATGAAAAATGTTGAGAAATCAGGAACACTAATCACGGTGGAGTTGCTGCATAATTGATACGTGCGGGTAACAGCCTAACAGCGCCGGGCCAGCGGACGCAGCGCGACGCGTTGCAAGATAAGGTTAGCCGAGACAAGGCAAGGCAAGGCAAGACAAGGGCAGACCGTTTTCGAATTCCAGGCCCGTAGCCAAAGGTGGCCATGTACAAAACCGTGAGGGTCGATAGCAGAGTTTAGTCTCGCTGATCGAGGACGCCGTTCTCCTGCTGGAACGCGTCGCCTCGCACCGAGAGCCGCTTACGTAATTTTCGTGACAATAGGTTCGAACAATTTCCACTCGTTCGTATCCGATACGACGCGTTTATCGATAAACCAACCGATCGACTGGGTGTCGCGAGATCCCGACATGAATCTCGCTGAAAAAGTCAAACACGTGGGTGTAACTTCGATCGTTATCACCTGAGCTCGGTCATGGTTGCCTCGGTACATCGAGACCACCGCGACGTACGCTTCGGAACAGTATTTGATATGTAAGTAATTTTTATAATAAATATCTGTAGGAAGTTATTAACGACGAAACAGTTCCAATTCGTAGCTATTATTATACTGTGTTATATTCTACTACATTCTAGTACATTATAGGATATTCTAGTATATTATGTTATGTTATAGTCTGTTTTGGTATATTATGGTATATTCTGGTATATTATGCTAAACTGTGTTATGCTCTAATATATTCCAGCATATTATTTTATATTATAGTGTATTTTGGTATATTATGTTATTTCCAGGTAAATTATGGTATATTCTAGTATATTATGCTATACTGTATTATATTCTAGTATATTCCAGCATATTATGGTAATAAAAATTTCTTTCAACACATATTTATTAACTCATCTTCATCGTCAATTTATTAACTTAATCAGTACTTTGTCCACATTTATGTTCAAAAAATTCCCGTAAATCGGAAAATCGAATGACAATACTCTTATTAGCTTGTTCAACGATGCCAGAATGGGACGAAATCCAAACAAACTCTATACTGCTATTATTTGACGTGCTTTTTTCTCGAACTTCAAGTATTTCTCCTTAATTTCATAAATATAGAAGTCGGTCATCATTCCGCGAGTTGCTCATCGCTTCTATATACAATATAAACATTGAATCGCTTTCCTTAACACCCTGTATATTTATAATCAACTTTGTTGTCGCGATTCGATTCGGTCGATCCTCGTTCCTAAATATAAACGAGAAAACGAAAGTGAAAACAATGTCTCGGCCGGCGCGGCGTCGAATATAGCAGCAGTCACGGGTGCGACTTCTGGACCCCTGATTTTTAAATTCAAGGACACCGCCCGAGCGAATTGAAAATGTCAGACGCTTGCATAAAATACTCGTGACCGGAGGGGATGGTCGTGTTCGAACGGGTCAAGTTCATCGTCTGCTTCCGAAAGTTGCGCGACGAGGAGCGGAATAGAGAAAAGTCTCGACGGCGATCGTACACGTATTGTAGAAAATCGAAAGCTCTCTCTCTCTCTCTCTCTCTCTCTCTCTCCCTGGTCGACGGTTGTCTGCATTCCACCGTGGAAATATCGCGTGTACCTCGCGACTCGCGACGAGGATTCCGACTAAAGAGTCGACCAGCAGGCATTGTGTAACGCGTAATCGCGATTGGATCGGCAGGGAAGAGGAGCCGAGCTTGTGGTCCAAGTTACGAAAGGGGTAAGCCAACCGGTGACGTAACGTCGCGAGTCGATTGCGACATTCATTCCACCGCACCGGAGAAATAAATCTCGATCGTTGGAACGATACGGTCGCTCCTCTAACCGATTTTCGAACGACGCTTTTACCAGGTTTTCCCTCTTTCGTTCCGCTTCGGTCGCTGACTCTCCAGTCGATTCTTTAGATGAATCTCATTTTGTTCCGTGGGACAATAATGAACTAATTTAAATTTTCACGCCGGAATTCACGGTTCGGAAACGAACCTGGTGACGCGATAATCGTTTCGAATTATGGTACGACGAGGTGTCCAAGAGAAATGCGCGTACATAAACCAAAAAGACCGTAAAAGAGCCAACGCATCTCGAAAGATCGACCGTAATCCGATTGTAGTTGAAAGTAGATCCTATGAAATTTGAAGAGACTCGTCTAGATCCCGATAAATCCCGGTGAATCTCGAATGAGATCGACTGATGCGGTTGCTTCGATTCGAGAGAAACTTCCAACGTTGGAAAACCAGCGGGATGTTTTTCAGTTTTTCGATCGAAACGCCAAGGACAAATCGATTCGGTTGCTTCGATTCGAGAGAAACTTCAGAGAACCAGCGAGATTCGGAGAGATCCAATGGAGTTCCATCGAACTGGATCCGAGAGAAATTCAACGGGGAACTCGTCGATCCAACGGATCTCGAAAGATCGACCGTAATCCGACTGTAGTTGAGAGTAAATCCTATGAAATGTGAAGATACTCGTCTAGATCCCGATAAATCCCGGTAAATCTCGAATGAGGTCGATGAAGAAGGGGGAGAAGGAGGAGCAAGGCTTGATGAAGGGGAAAATATTTTTCAACCAATATTATACTGGAAGGTCTAAGCCATGGTTCAAACACGAACGGCTCTCGCGAGAATTTATTGTAACTATTAGTCGGTGCAGAGCCGATCATTATAGTCTTAACGCGTCTCTATTTCGCGTAGGAATGATTAGTGACACGAAATGCGACTGTGGACACAGTAGTCGGGACATTAATCGTATTGTTTGGCAATGTAGCCTATTCGGTTTACAGCGATCTGGGCTAATTCAGCAGCGGTGAAATTAACCTTCGGTCGACCTTAACACTAGAACTACCGAGCGATAAATGCGACCGACGTATATTGCTTTGAAACATTAACAAGACTGTGGCCCACTCAGACTTCGTACAACTTTTATCGTAATACGTGCTTCAATGAAGAGTTTCGTTAAAAAATTTCCGATGAAAATACTGTTACAATTCCAGTAATTGTAAAAGAAAAAATTAGGAACCAGTCATTTTGACCGGTCCGGTAGTTGTACTGTTAAACTTGAAAATGTTGGTTGCCCGACCGAACATTGTTGCTTGTGTTCTTATTTTCAAGTTCTTCGCAAAAAGTAACCTGCGAATTTGATTGTATTTAGCGTGGACTGTGTATGCACGAACGCGTATGCATGTATGCATACTGTAACGTGTCTCGGTTCAGCAGACATAGATCTCGACCGAGATCAGAAATGCTCAAATAAAAGAGAAAAATCATGGTACGATGTTAGGGGGCCGCTTCGAAGTTCGAAACGACCAGAGAGGTACGCTTCACGCGGGTATATACGTTTCACCTGGAATCTACGCGTCGGATTCGAAAGGGTTAAAACTTGAAACGTGTATGGGACGCTTAGCGCAACATCCTGTCGAATCGGCGCGGTGCGGTGCGGTGCGGTGCGGCTCGTTGCGGCTTGTTGCGGCTACGAGTCGGATGGCGCAACCGCGCCATGCTGAGAAAAAGAGAAAAGAGCAAAGAGCATTATTTTTTCTGCTCGTGTCTCCGACCAATTGCGCGGAATTAGCCCGACGACTGCAATTACGTCTCCCTTCTCTCTCTCTCTCTCTCTCTCTCTCTCTCTCTCTCTCTCTCTCCCCTCCGTCGCTGCCTCCTACTTTCATTCTGGTTCCCGTAACGCGTAATGGCCAGTTTCATTGTTGGGAAAGAACTGGATTGTTCCGGTGACACGGTCGTCTGGGAATAAACAGTCTCCGGCCGGTTTTTCTGGCCATTCGACTAAGTAAAAGCAACCTAATCGACCTAACCTGGGTTTCGGGTCGGTCTCGTTGTCCCGTTCCCTACTTTCCGCGAAACGATCGCTCTTCGTTTTGTTTTGCACGGAGAACGATCTCGACGCGACGAAGACCAGAGCCTCGGAGGGCAGTTTCATAGTTTTCCGAATGGGACATAGTTGTTTTGCACCCGATAACCCTAGGCCCTAGTTAAACACGAACGCGTCATGATAATCATGCCGTAGATACGTCAGCCTAAACCCCTTGAATCATCGGGACCAAACAGACCCTTGGATTTTGTCTTTTGACAAACGTCTTCCACACTTTCCTCTGAAACTCTGTAAAATAGTTTTTGAAATGCTATTCAAAAATATTGGGTTGGCAACTAAGTGATTGCGGATTTTGCATTCCACGTTCACGGACAGTAAAAATTTTAGTGAGCTACAAAAATGGACAGGCAATTTTTCCTGAAACTAGTTGTGCTATCCGAAATCTGATTAAACACAAACAATAATAGTAAGTTAACTGTCATTAATAATTAAGGTTGTATAAAATTAAATGAATAAAAATTGGCTTTAAAATTTGAATGCTATGGCATTCACGTCCGCGAACGTGTCAATTCATCAGTTTTTCGCTGGCAAAAATCAGAAGTTTTATGAACATGGAATTATGACACTGCCTGAAGGATGGCAAAAGGTCATTGACAAAAACGGACAATACTTAATTGGATAAAGTTACATTTTTCAGCAAAAATTTGGAATTTTCCTTGTTATTTAGAATACGCAATCACTTAGTTGCCAACCCAATAGTATTTTATTTGGAAAATATTGAAAATAGCGAGACTTATTTTGTAGGACTGTGTAAAATAGTATTTCGAACAGTTGACAGTAACTTATGCTCTTCTGACATTTTGTTGCGTGTAATGTTATCACGACATTGTCGTCTGTTTATCAACGTGTTACAAAATCAAGCTAAAAATAATACTTTGTTGGCTATTCTAGTTTCTTACGATAAAAATTATAATTTATAATGTTAAATATTTGCTCAACTTATCTTCATTTCAAGGAAACATTACTGCATCTCCTAAAAAACCACATATATACAGAGTAGGGCCGTAACTATGTCCAGTTTGAATATTGCTGTTATGTGTAATAATATGAAAAAATGTTATATAGAAAACTTACAGGTACTTACAAAACTTATAGATTTGAAGGTCAACTCAATTTTTCTAAATGGAACGCTATGTTTTTCTTTTTATCACGATGTGATAGCCAGCGTTGAGACGAATTCGGCGAGTTATCGTTGAAGGTCGTGCAAGGTCAAATATGGTACCAAAATAAACTTTATTGCATTACGGGAGATGCTCGAATTGATGACTGTCTGCGTCAATGCAAAGTTGCAACCTTCGTATTCCTGCATCACGTGCATCTCTTATCGTTTCTGAGCTTACTCTAGCACATTCTGTATTATTCCATAGACCCTCACTTTTACATAAACGAGCGGTTTTGCAACATTGTTTATGTTGTGACAATACGTCGCGTGTAGCTAGAAATGTAAACATCCGATCAGCTCGTAACGTAAACATCTCACCAGTTCGTAACATTAACATGAATCAGTCGGTCGATTGTTAAGTAAAATGGCTACGTGATCATCAAAATGAAGTTTTCTTTCGAAGAGAAAGCGGATGTGATCCTGATTTATAGAAAAATGTCACAAAATTCGACAAGAGTACAATCCTTGCACGCTGAACTATATAAGTAAGGTAATAAAGTTTATTTCACTACCACATTTGACCTTGCATGACCTTCAATGATAACTCGTCGAATTGGTCACTGGCTATCACATCGTGATAAAGAGAAAATATAGCATTACATTAAAAAAGAAAAATAGAGTTGACCTTGGAATCTCCTCTATGCCCCCACCCACACGCAGAAAATGTTTCTGTCACAATATGTCCCCCTCTGCACCGTGTAAGTTTTCTATATAACATTTTTGCAATTTGTAGGAATAGGTTAGGTGAAAGCCAAGCGGTTAGGCGTCACAGTGAATTTTGCTTGATTATGTTTACGTATTTATCGAACTTGTACAATTATCTCTCGTCTATCTCTTACAAACGGCTCTTCCCTCAACTCTCTCGTTAAACTATTGAACTCCGATTCTTCAACTCTAATTCTTTTACTCTCGATCTGTAACCGATCGTCGTCAAAATAAATAAACAAAATCTACATCTCTCGGCAGATCGTCGTCAAAACATATAAACAAAATCTACATACGCTCGCGATCGTTGCATCATTCTTATTGTCTCTCTCACACACTCATGCTCTCTCTTTCACACTCATTCAAACTTCAGACTTCATTCAGACTTCATAACGCCTCGATGCGTTCGGCAATTTTTGCATCCCTACAATATTATTACAAATAACGGCATAATAATTCAAGCTGGACATAGTTATTGCCCCACCCTGTACAGCAGCCCGTCGAAACAGAGTCAGAGCTTCTTCTTGCATATTTCAGTGCAGAAGGTTACATCGTTGTGCTTTAAACTCGCCACCGTGTATACGCTTAAATAAAACTCTTCCCGATTTTGTTATAAACCGTTGTACTCGATTTATAAACGAGGAATCCGACACAGCTACGAAATTAGCGTGCAACGTGCAGCGTCGGTATAAATTCAAGGCGAATAATTATCGACCAGTTTTCATTGAGTGCGGCGCCGATCCGCGGTGAAATTAAAATGGCGCCCTCGAGATCTCGATTGCACAATTCCGTGCACGGCGACCTTCCTCTCCGGTGGAAAGTAGCCGATCTTTTTCGCGACTCGACGCGACGCCGTCGCTTCGAAGGAAAATAAACGTCGGTGAAATTTCCGCAAACTTGTTCGGTACACTTTTACGCCTACATAGATTAGCCGAGGCGGTCGGTAAACCGGCACCGAGGCGAGCACACGGGAAAAAAGTTATTGTTGCGACTGTGCAAACACCATCGGGAAGATAACTGCACGAAAGACCGATCTTCGCGGCGAGAATCGTTACTAGTGATGGGCCTCGAGCATGTTCAAGAGGTATCGATTTCTTGCGGCAAAGAATCGTGGTATCACAAGCATAAATGATTCTCCGGGTATCAAAGAGAACGAATTTATCGACGAATCCGATTGCGTTGCGATCTTTTTTAGTGAATTCGTTCCGCACAACAAATAATTAAATAAATGAACGACTGAATCCAAGAGCGGCTGCAGTTATCATGTGGATAGTAGTGACGGGCCTTGAGCATGTTCAAGAGATATCGATTCCTCGTGGCAAAGAATCATGGTATCACAGGCATAAATGATTCTCTGGGTATCAAAAAGTATCGATCCCTAATGATCGTTGCTCAGAAGCCTCGATCTTTTATAAGTACGTCTTTGATGGAATTGGTATCGATACATTCGCAATTCTGTGTA
>CM052146.1:18683265-18712867 GCA_028454255.1 Halictus ligatus
ATTTGCGTCTTCGTAAAACAATTTGAGACATTCAACGAGATATCGACCATTCTCCTTGACCAAGATGTGCAGTAGACAACCGCACGGCGAGGAAACGTTGAGATTGTCACTTCCGGCGCCCGAGCTGGAACTGGGGACACCTCCGCGTCTCTGTTACCCTCTGGTGATCTTCCTGACCCGTCGTGACAACGGGGATCCACATCCCGACGAGACCGTGAGTATCTCTTCGTACGGGCTTAGCAACGATCCAAACGAACGTATGAATGAATGTCTTGCCGAGCTATGGATCATTGGCCACCAACCGGTGATTTTTAATTAGTCGAGTGATCGCGCGGAACACGGGAGTGGGGTGTGTCCTAGATAGCGGTCATTGGTAGCCGTCGTCATCGCTGGCATTCTAGAGTCCTTTTGATCGGTTCACCGTCGTCGAACCTCCAGCTCGCGATTCCTTAAAAGTTGTTCTAAAAAGTTGTTCCGAATGTTCGTTCTTTGTTCGCTGATACATTCATTCTCAGTCAGAAAATAAGGATCTGTGCAAGAAAATGTTTAACATACATTTTCGGTTGGCTGCGGAACGATTAACCAGAAAAATTGTTCTTTGAATCGATACTCTTTGCCGAAACACAGGATTGACGATTTTGTTGTTCGAAATAGGTGGCACTGGTGAACGTGGTCCACATCAAGGATAGCGTCTGCACCCTGCCGACTTCGATCCTGGCGCAGTATCTGAAGCAAGCGAACGGCCAGTTGTCCTGCCTCAAGGTGAGAGTCCAAATCGACCAATAAAGTGAGACACATATTATGCGTATACAGTCAGTCCCATAAGTATTCGTACGCTCTTGAAAATCGCATAACTTTGGCTGGCACTGACTCGTAATGAGAATTTACTTGTAAACGCTAGACACAAAACCAGGGTAATATTCTGTCGGTAGCATTTGGTTACCCTGTTTTTGTATACAGCGTTTATAGACCCTCAGTGCCTGGCCTGCTTAGTATAACCTGATCATGAAACGGTTAAGAACAACCGACATTTCCAAGTATTAGGTCGTCCCATAAGTTCGTGCCGTTCACACTTGTACCATTTAAATTCTAAAAATCAAATATGTAATCACCCTTTTAATCCACAACCTCTTCTGATCTTTTTGGCAAAGACATCATACCGTCATCTATAAAATTTCTGCGGTTTTTGATTAACATACTTTTCAATGGTGAATAATATAAACATGTCCACGGCACGAACTTATGGGACGACCTAATACAGTCAGTCTCATAAGTATTCGTACGCTCTTAAAAATCGCATAACTTTGTCAATATTGGACTATAATACTTGAATTTTTTGGAGAGGTTAGAGCAATTGGATCACTACATAAAGTGGAAAGAATTTTTCAGAAAAATTGCAATTGGTCGAAAGTGCAGAGAAAATACTAAAAATTGTATTTTGCCACTTTTTATCTTACATTGAAAATTGAGAAAGTACGATTTGTAGATCTGCATGAATTATACGTCTTCTGAGAAATTCATCAAAATCGGTGAACGTTGCACTGAGCTGCAGATGTTCCAAAATGATCGCGTAAGGGCGAAATTTTTTGAGAAGACCAAAAAATCTACGACTTTCGCCCTTAAGTTTTCATAGTTAAATGTTTGTAGCTCAGTGCAATGTTGACCGATTCAGATGAAATATTCAGAATATGTATAATCGATACAGATGTACAAAACGTACTTTTAAAATTTTTACTATAATCCCGCATAAAAAAGTTACAACTAAAAAATACAACTTTTACTACTTTTTCTGTAATTTCGATCAATTGCAATTTTAATCAAACATTTTTCTCACGTTATGTAGTGATCGAATTGTTCTGACTTCTCCAAAAAGTTCAAGTAGTATAGTCCAGTATTGACAAAGTTATGACACTTAATGTATTTAAACGTTCGTAGCTCAGTGCAATGTTGACCGATTCGGATGAAATATTCAGAATATGTATAATCGATAGAGATCTACAAAACGTACTTTTTAAATTTTTACTGTAAGTCCGCATAAAAAAGTTGCAAAATACAACTTTTAGTACATTCTCTATAATTCCGACCAATCGCAATCTTAATCAAACATTTTCTTATGACTTACAAACGGTATGACTCTTAGGTTTCCAGCGTGCCCTGTGTATTTCAAATGCGACACTCAACGAGAACCTCCAATTTCGTATAAGAGTCAGCAATAAGAACGGCGGGACTGACTCTTAATGAGAATTTACTGTATAGATCCTCAACACCTTACCTACTTAGTATAATCCGAACCTTAAATCGGGACAGTTTCAAACCTGGCATCCTAACCTCAAACTTTCGTTGAAAACGAAGATTTGCGTCTTCGTAAAACAATTTGAAACATTCAAGATGTGCAGTAGACAACCGCACGGCGAGGAAACTCAGAGATTAACAATAATATGCGAATAATAATAAGATACGACCTAACACTTGTAAATGTCGGTCTTTCTTGACTGTTTCATGGTCAGATTACACTAAGCAGGCCAGGCACTGAGGGTCTATAAACGCTATATACAAAAACAGGGTAACCAAATGCTACCAACAGAATACTACCCTGTTTCTGCGTCTATCGTTTACAAGTAAATTCTCATTGCCAGCCAAAGTTCAGCGACTCTCAAGAGCGTGCACGAATACTTATAGTATCGACTGTATAAAGGTGACGTTGCGAGATCGAAACCATTGCTAAAACTAAATCGGCTTATCCGTATTTCAGCAACTGTACCTGGCGACCGGCAACTCGACGAACTACGACGAGGGGGACGTGTCCTCCGGTCTGGGCTCGGCGTTGGCGCTCGCGGAGCCGTGCAACAACAGCGGGGGTGCGGCGAGGGGTGCGCTGGTCGCTTCCGGCACCGGCGACCCGGAGGGCTCGCTCTGGAACACGGCTGGGGAGCAGCTATGCGTCGTCTGCCAGTACTTCCCCCTGTCCCGCGCCCTCCTCCCCTGCAGGCACACCTGCATCTGCGCCTCCTGCTTCGGCAAGCTGGACCGGTGTCCGATGTGCCGGAGCCCGATCAAGAGCTACTTCTGCATCCGGGGCGAGGAGTACATGCCCCTCGAGACCGAGATCAACCCTTGCAAGCAGAGACAGTCGAGCAACCACGGGCCCACCCACTGGCTCCACGATTGGAACGACAGGCTGACCGATTTCCTGGGGTTCGCCCGATAGGACCGTCCTCCTCGTTCCGTCCCGGACCGAACAACAAGAAGACTCACTCTCGTGTTTCGTGTTCTCTCTGGCCGAGGGACAAAGGTTCTCCTCTAGCTCCGTGGCAGCGTTTCCAACCATAAACAGCAGCCGAGTTTGCAGAGCAAACGGACGTGTTCGGGAAACGTTAGGACCACGCGACGGAGAGAACGTCGTCGTCGTCGTCGTCGTCGTTGGAATTTCGGGTACCCGGCGAGAACGGGTTCTCAGGAAAATTTCCAAGAAGAGAATCGGTGTCGACGATCGACGGGTTTCAACGACGAGAAGCGAACGACGCTTCTGTGGATCACCGACGGGGTAGCGTTTCAGATTTTTACCGCGAGTAATGTTTGTATAAATATACTTAAGGTGTACATACACACGAGATACCGGATAGGACGTGTCCTACGATTGTAACTAACGGATAAGTTATTGATATTATTTCATACGAACACACAAGTTTATTCGATAGACCTAGAGACGTTAGTTCTGATATGCATGCCTCTAAAAGTATTTCCCCCAGTCCCCTCTCGCTCCCCTCCCCCGCTCCTGTTATTCCTCGCTCTATCTCTCTCTCTTTCTCTATCTCTCTCTCTCTCTCTTTCTCTCCATCTCCATCCGCTCGATTTTTCCACCTGTAAAACGGATCAACGGTCCGAAGGGAAAATCCTGTTTGTTTCCTTTTGCAATTGCTCTGCCGTCCACGAGCAGCGATGGAACCACTTTGCGCGAGGTTCTTCTCGAAAGAACGGTGTTCGGTCGGAAACAGGAACGGACGAACGCGTTCGTTGGAAATTAATTTAAGAGGAGGACGTTGCGTCAACGTTTAGGAACTGTAAACTGTAAATACACAGACTGTGATAATTGTAATAACATCTATTATGTACCAGACACCACGGAAACAATCCGAAGCGACGCGATGAAAGAGAAATAACCATGCATCGCATAGTACACGTCGTCGGCCTTTCTCCGGACATCTTCCAGGGATGTGCGTTCAAAGACAGAGCACGGTTGTATCGTTGTCGTTCTCCCGGTCCGGAGGTTTGTCACGAGAACAGAATTTTATGCGCGTCACGATGACGATCGTGTTCTTATACGCGGATGCTGTTCGGTAAGAGTTAAGAGTTTTAACCGTTTCAAATATCAAACCGAGAATGTCAAAAGATTCGAATTTAATACTTGAAGAGTTTAAACGAAAGCTAGACTTATAAGCGGTCCTCGACTTCTCCACTTTCTTTCTCTTCGTTTGGAGTGGTATCTCTCTCCTTCTCTATCTTTCTATTTTTCTCTCTTTTTCTCTATCTCTCTCTTTTTTTGTGATAAGCAGACCGCGAATTTTTATGCGAACGCGGACGAAGAGAGAAAGATGTTCGCATGAAGTCCGCGGACTGGCGACAGGAAATCGAATACACGAATGCTTCGGTGATTCTTATCATCGTAGGTAGGGATCATTGAAACGTGTGGCGCAGTTGCAGTCCCCGACGCGTGTTCGAGTAGGGGAGTGCAACGAAACTATACGGCTAACTCGAGAGTAAAAGGCCTTTGAAGTCAATGTTATTATAGTCGACGATCTTAACATCCTAATTTATATTTGATTCAACGAGTATGGAGTTTCGATGATGAAACGATGTCTGTACGTGAGAACCTGTATATAATTTATTTAATAAAGCGTATTCATGCTGTTACACCGTGTCCTGCACCGCGTGCACAGGCGTTCTCGTTCAACTCCTGCGAACGAAACGCGCATGATTCATTCAATTCCATCTCTACTGCAACTTCGATCCACTTCATCCCCTGAAAACTATACAAACATGTGCTGTTTTTATCGTTTACCGAAGCCGATTATAAACAAACAAATTACATCTACGCAACATCAATTACATCTACTCGTCTTTTCATGTAAATGTTTTCATATTTTTGAGCAATGTACATTTTCCCCAGTGTTTTGAGGTTTTTCATTTTTTACGAACACAGTTTGCAAGAAAAAAATCTGAAAAAATTCTCAAAAATCTGTCTTGGGATCCAAAATATGCCACATTTTTTCAGAATTTTTTAGGAAGCATCAGAGTGTGGAAAATGTGCGGAAAAGCGCGAAATCTAATTTACCCTGTAACTACCCTCACGGGCAAGATAGGGGGTTGAAATTTTGCTCAGAGGGGTTTTTCCGGGTCAGCTTTCGAGTGGTTCATTAATCATTGAAATACCTCCAAGAGCAGTTTTAACCATGTTAATTGGCTAGGCCCTTTCATGTGAATATCCACCTAATTTCGCTGTGACAAGGAATTACATGGAAGAACGGTGTATATGCGGTACATATAAATTAATTCCTATCAAACAGGGACGCTAAATTCGTTGTTCCTTGAAACGAATCGAATTGAAAGGAGCGGTTCGTTTTTAACCCATCGTTTGGTAAAATTAAAAAAAAAATCCTTCCGTTCATTCTACGTGAAAAATGATTAGGGTAGCATGGCAAAAAAATTATTAGAGCAAGTGATGCAAACAATAAGAAAACGTTGTCAGAAATGTTTCGAATGTAATGGAGAAGCGTTCGAGCATCCTCTTCGATAAAGACATTTTGTGAAAATATCTCGAGATCTAATAATTTTTTCGCCATGGTGCCCTAATCATTTTTCGCGTAGAACGACCGGAAGAATCGATCTGTGTAAAACAAAAAAGAAATGCATTTCTGTTTAAAGGAATGATGCAATTGTTAGTTGCACATGCACTGCCGCATCTAAAACAAGATTTAAAGGCCTACAGATGCAGTGCTCTTCGAACCATTTATCTTTCTCCTTTGGCATTGTTTTCGTAAATGCAATAACAACGGAGTTACGACTTGAAACAATTGCGTGGACCACCCTCTGTGTACGCATTGTTTAAAAGAAGAACGAGACTTTTATTTATCAATCTACAACGTGTACAGCATAACGTATTTACAATAATCGCAGATTTACCGGCTATTTAAGTACATCCATTTCTACCGAGACCAGTCAGAATGACTTTGTTCTTCATTCAGTTTTTAAGAAATGACAAATCAAGTCGAATAACATTAATTCTAATAGAAAAATAGATTTCTAGACATCATCAATCAATCAAAAGCTGGGTTGATTCGCTCGACGGAAATAATATCTGGAACAGGCTCTTTGTGTCCAAAGATCCGAGCGTCTATGGATCGGCGATTCTCGTGCGGGTTCGACTTTCTTCGGGCGCGCTCGGTCTCCGCCGATACACGGTATGTGTCTCGGTACGTGTAAGTACGTACACTGTAAATATTCGTTGTGTACAACTCGCGGACGACCGTTGCGATCACGTTGACATTCGAGTCTGTCCTTTCTATGCGGATTTGTTTCTCTTTTTCGGCCGAAATTTCTTTTCCTCGGGGACGGAAGATACAGAAGCGAGCTGGTCGATCCCCGTTTCTGACAAACTGGCGAGCAATGTCGCCGAAAAGAGGAAGGTGAAGGGACGCGCACGAGATCCAAGACGATCATTCGACGAGCGAGAAATAAGGACGCGGATCCCCGCGTGCCTCGTGAAAATCGCTGTACCACAAAACTGTGTTGTTGTGAACCGGCGCGTATTGTTCCGGGCCTACCCTTTGTTCGTCGCGGAAACTCGGCTGTTTTCGTTCCCGTCGGAGCCGTCGCCTCCGCGACGGCGAGTAGAAGGATACAACGCGCGAGAGCCAGTTTCGGACGTCCTTTTCAGGCACGTGTACACTCATCGATCAAAAGGGAATGTTTGTTTTGTTTCCCGCTGGCTTCGAGTCCCGAGCTATCGCAAAGGTTAGACCGAACGACAGCACGATCACTTGATGAGAGGTGAGCGCGCGCTCCTTATTGTTTTTCCGTCGGCTCTCACGTCTGACTCATTCCCGCGGCGATAACACCCGGTGTTAATTCGATCCTCCGAAATATTCCGTTTGAACAGCGAGCATCTCTAACGTGCTATTTCGAAACGTTCGGCGTTACGTTTCGAATTGTTGTCGCGCCAGTGTTCACCGGGGCAAATCGAGTCGACGTTCACGGACGTGAATAATTTTGATGTCCACTCGAATTTAAAACAACGAGTCGACCGCGATCCACACGCTCCAGAAGTTCGCATAACATTTATTTTTCATCATTAGTGTTGTAACAAACACGCTGTCGAATGTAGAAGCAACTTGCTCCAGTTTTGTTGTCTTTTCATGTAATTTGTTACGCTAGAGTTTACATCGTTCACGTTTAATGGAGACCATACTTTTCTGTACCATGAACTGTTGAAGAAATATAAGTGTGTACATTCTTCAAAGAACTTTGCATGAATGTAGAAGCAACTTATTCCAGTTTCGTTGTCTTTTCATGTAATTTGTTACGTTAGACTTTACATCGTTCACGTTTAATCGAGATCATACTTTTCTGTACCGTGAACTGTTGAAGAAATATAAGTGTGTACATTCTTAAAAGAACTTTGCGTGAAACGGGCTATCGTTGCTAACGAATTATGCGATTCTATGTTTCAGGTGTTAAGGAATAACTAGTTGTAAGTGATAGATAAGCAATGGCAGGCAGCGGAGAACTATGGGTGCAATGTTTTACTTGTTGCTTGACGCAACAAGGGCCGAGGACGCGTAACGGGAGGCAACGATCCCACCAGAGACTGAGGATAGACCGCAGCATGATTGGTGTGCCCACAAATTTTAGACACACCGGTCACATAAGCAGCGGAGATGTAGATATGACCAGCGCGCAATTGTCGAATATTCAGGCGCAGATGCAGATGAAAGGAGGCTACGACAACGCGTACGGAGTTAAGGTAGCTTAATTTTAGTTCTCCCGACGGAGAGTGTAAGTCGGTATAAGGATGGAAATTGTATTCGAACCGAACATTCGTTTCAGGCGTGTTGAAAATAATTGCTCGACACATTTAGACCGACCTGGAAACAATATTGCGACGGAACTGTATAATCGACTCTGTTTTTAATGTCTGTTGTTCCTTGCGTCGAAATGAATGTACGCGCAGCCTGTTTGTGCGGATGCGTTCGGAAGAGGTCTCGTTTTAAAATGAAATCGAATTTACAAAGACCGAGCGAGTAACAGAATCCGCGTTCGCAAGTTGTTAAGCTCTCCAGAGACCGTATTAAACATTTGCATTTAATGACATGTTACATTTAACTTCCGTACAAGTTATGCTTTTACGATAAAGACTGGATGCTCGATAGGTAACAGAAACTGCCACATTATACACACAAGTTTTGAGGTGCATTACCATTTTGTTTTCTTTTTAGCAACTTGGAATTACTCTTCCATTTAAAATAGTCGACGTTAATTGATATACACATTATAATATTATACTAGATTTTTATATCGAGCGTTACTCGTATTTACATGTTTTTTTTTTCTGACTAAATGACTTTTGTGCAGTAGTAAATCTATCATTAATAAGCGTCGGATACCGTTCTTATACTTCCAAGCGAGAATGTAAGTACTTCACGGTTACGTAGTGCTTTTGTAAAAAAAAATGAAAAAAAAAGGAACGTGGAAAGAATGTATTTCGCATGGTTCACCTGTGCCGATTAACGGATAAATATTTTAGCGTATATACGGTGAACGCCAATGTTCACGAAGCACGGCCCATTTTTCCTACTTCCGTATTTCACCCCCAAAATGGGGCGCGTCAACCTACATTAGGTGATTTTTGGAACTTATACGTGTCAAAAAAAAAAAAGAAATGTCGAGAGAATTTTTCCTAGTCTCTAATCATTCTGCTACAAATCGTGAATCATTATAGCTATTGTTTGTTACATTTTAATCATACAAATTGTGATCTCTCGGGGGTATAACCATGGACCAGTGACAAACGTATGAGGTCAGAAGAGGCGGGGAGGTAGGAGGACGAATAATTCTTTAGAAACTAATTTAAATCCTGGACCACTTTCGTATGTTGAAGTAAATGTATGTTAGATAAACTTAGAAAGCGTACCTACATCCCCGGTCTTCTGTGTATACATCATAAATATTTATTTAGACTTTTGGTACTCCGAAAAAGAAAATTGTAAAAAGAACTCATAATGCACAAGCACTTGATGGACTAGAAAAAGAATTGTGCGTCGAAACAAAAAATAGCTCTAAGTATTGTATTTAATTATGTAAGAATAAATTTGTGTACTTCCAATTACGGGTTTCGCTTGATTGGTTTACCAGCAACGAACGCACCGACATTTCTTCGTAACGTATTTATTTATTGTTGTGTCATCTACAGCGCTTACAAGTATTCATCAATATAGTTATACAGATAGAAAGGAAATGGTAATTTTTAATTGTACATCGTTGCATCGATCTCAATGGCTATAATATCACATAATACCCAACGTGGATATAGCTTCACGTCCATTTCATCCGCACAAAGTATTGCGTTTAAAGTTCTCTCTCTCTCTCTCTCTCTCTCTCCCCAGTCAAAATCATGCACGTGGTTACATTCGTTCAAAAATGTTAACATCGAAAAGAATATTCTGTACAATAGAAAATACGTACATTCGCCTAGTGATAATCGCGCTTTAATATCAAACATATCGCATACGTACACGGACAGCCATGCTGCTCCCTTCCTTGTATTTTAAGCATCCATTCGTCATGGATGAATCGAAGAAACGCCTGCGAGTCTTTAGTATGCGTGTACTGCGCCGCCTAGCTAGGCTAGCAGACTATTTCAAGCACAATCGTTCTATATATATGTGTGTGTGTGTGTACGTATATTGTGTACTTATTGTTGTCTCGAAGATTGAAACACAAAGTAGCGGATAGACGCGTCAGCCTCGTATTTTGAGTTTCAAACTGTACAAAAAGGTAGGAAGAGAAACCACATATCTCGGTATTTACAAAAGAAAAACTGGTTGGTCAGTTGCAAGAAATCACGATCTCGATATTTACAAATCAGTCAATCGTATTTCCCGCGCGTTCCAAGAATCTTCTATTGAAAACAAAACAAAAAAGGTTGTACTCCGATCTATGGAATGTTTCTGTCGATTTCCCATTAACGATGCAAAACGGTCGTGTCTAAATGCATAATTCGGTCGGAAGCGTCTCTGACGAGAGAATCAACGAGAGGACGGTCGATATCGCGATCCCCTTGACTGGCGTTAACGGAATTCATTTTCTCATCCGCGTTCTGATGGGCGTCACGTTGCTCTCCTGCCTCATGAACCCGCTTCTTGTCAGCGTGCTTCTGATGGAGGAGATGTGGCAGCAGCAGCTCGATGGAAACTTGAACGTGTCGGTGACCACGTTGCCGTTGTCCAGCACTGCCGTCAGTTGTCGATAAACGAACTTTTGCCTGCAGGTCGCTTTGTAGTTCACGCCAGGCCCGTTCACCAATCTGCAGTCAGCGTTCTCCTGGCTGGAAACGATTTAAGATCGATTAGAAACGTATCCGGCACGATAAGCAGGATAAGCCGAGGGTATAAGCTCAAGGTGGGAATGGATGTTTATTCAGTGAAGCTAAGAATTATTTAGCGAAGCTATACAGTCCTGGCGCATTTGGGTCTCACAGCTATCGATCGTCTAAGCATCGACTGTTCGTTGAAGGCGAGAATGTTTAGAAAAGGCAAGCAGCGACCCGACGTCGTATTGCCAAAGACTAGGGACTCTTTGGCCTGAAGGATCTGGCCACGGAGTGGCGAAGACTATGCCTTTTGGTAAGAGGACTCTGATGAATCCCACGGCACTTACCCCAGAACCTTGGGATCAGAAACAACTAGTTTCCAAACATACACCTACCTGCACTTCTCGATTCGTATACCCTGCTGGAAGTCCTTTTGGTTCACAATGAATTTCCATTCGTTGTCCTTGTTCTCGGCCGCTTTGGGGAATATAACCTGCTCCTGAAACGATAGACGCTTATTAATACATTTTCTAACAAGTTTGCCGTTTCTACAAGATTCCAAGCACACGTTTATACATACCGTAGATATGCAGAGAGGCATTTCGTCGTCCACGTTGATTCTTTGCACCAGGTCGGACGATACCTATTACAATTCGGATAAAGTTAGAGAATGTTGAAAATGTCGATTCACGATTTTTTAAAAAATAAGTACGTGTATACGTATGTCTCGTTAATACACTCTGGGAAAAAAAGATAGCACATCACGTATTTCTTTCTCGTTTGATACCATAAAATGAGGAAAATGATTATTTTAATATTGCAACATACCATAAAATGAGGAAAATGATTATTTTAATATTGCAACATTTTTTGACATATCAACATGTACAATGTACCGAGTATTATCCACGACATTAACGTCAACAGATTTGTAGGAACGAAAACGTAAATGTTGTGGTCAAAATGATAGCACAAGCGGCAGATATTCGATTCCCCAGTTGTGTAGAGGATACATGCATTGTACAACCTAATTGATAAAGTGTGTACGTCGTTTATTTGTGCTTATTGGATAAAAAGAACATAGCACAATGTTACAAATGAAAGAAGATCGTGGAAAAAGATTCAATGAATGTGAAGTACATACAATATCGAAGTTAAAGGAAGAACAATAAAAAGGTATTTTAAAAATGTATAAATCTTTACCAAACAGAATGATTGAAGTCATCAGATGTAAAGGAGGTTCTATAAGATGTTGAGGTTTGATGTTTATTAATTAATTGTTTTATATTTCAAGTTTCTCGTTAAGTGTGCTATTATTTTGTCCCGTTTCCGGACCACAATATTTACGTTTTCGTTCCTAGAATTCTGATGACGTAAACGTTGTGGACGATACTCGGTACATTATGCATATGGACATGTCCAAAAATGTTGACATATTAAAATATTCATTTTCTTCGGTGTATCTTTGTGTCCCGAAGTTTATATATATCTATACCAACCGCGTCAACATATGCCAAATATTTCAGGCTTTCGTTTCGTCGTAACGCTGCGTTCACTATATGTTCAGGATAATTGTCCACTTCTGTGCAGTACGTAGACCCCTGGCAGACAGGTACTCGTTGCACAGGTTGAGGCGTGTCTTCATCAGGAAATACGATCTTAGCGTCCGACTGCATGCCATAGGTATCTACGGAAACAGACGTTCACGATAAGAGATCGAATCAACTACCCTAAGTATATAAATACGGGTGCCATTTCTATGAACCTTCAAACGAGACGGGATTTAGCTCCCGATGTTCGACAAAATACTAAAACACGTCTCGTCGACATTTAAATTGTCTGTTTCATTCACGCTATAAGAGGATCAACGTGAAAAATATAAAATGTACGTTGAAAAATATATTTAACAATAGATTTACGGGATCCGTCAAATTGAAGAATTCCAATATTTTTAAATCGCGAACATTGAGATTGTAAAAATGCATCCATGAGCAATTATCTAACAAATTGATTTCTTTGGATATATATTTATAAAAATAACACGAACGTATCGATCAAAGCTTGTAGCCATTCTTTTAATAATAAAAGAAGAGTAATGTATAATAGTCACTTTTAGTAAACCTAGTGTTAAAAAATAACCGCTAGAGGGCATACATATTTATAATGATTAGTATGAACTCCTCCTTTTACCAACCTGCGAACGCTCTTTCGAACGAGCTTTTCAAAAACCTGTCCCGTGCACCCCTGCGGTCTCTCCTGAGGGATCCGCCATTTTCGCCGGACCATTCTTCGGAATCGCTTTCCACGGAATCTTCGGCGTCCTCTGATCCATCGGCGTGATACGGTAACGCGTCGATGTTCTGGATGATCTGCAAAATGTGCATGCTGTGGTCAAGTTACGTGAGTTTGAAGAAAAAATCAGCGTCAACTCGAAGTACCGTTCTGAGTCGGTGTCGGCGCAAGGTCTGGGTGCATAGAAACTCGAAAACTACCGTTACCAACTAACAATAAGCGGCTGACGCACGCGGATCAACGCGTACGTCATTTATCCACCTCTATTCGATGATTGACGCGAGTATTAATGGCTCTGTTGGAAACCCGTACCATCAATTTCAATTCTTGCGCGAACGGTTGTAATGGCCGACCGCGGGATCGGTAATGATCCACGCTGGTATTTGTGTTTCTCGTTTCTCCCGACAGACTATATTCTAGGCGTACGGAACAAGTATTAATCGCGAGACGAGGTGTCACGCGTAAGTATACATTGCAATGGATTTTCCGCAATAAGTATAAGTACGAACGGTCGACAATGTTTGCTTATCATTCACGTCGAATCTTCGCGGTTTGTGAAACGTAAGACAATTAAAAACACAGACGATTTATTCTGTTATCTGCGAGAAGAATCTATCAACGTATTTGTTGTATTTCCGGCTAAACTTTTCTTGTGGGTATACGAAGCGTTTGCATACAGCAAAGCGGTTGCTTATTTTTCCCTGGAGCAATGGAGGGTTAGCTTTAGAGGATCGAAAGAAAGAAAGAAAGAGACACAGAGAGAGAGAGATTTTCCATCTTCCTATTTCATCATAGATTTTCTCGTTGAATACATCGTTCGAGATGTCGGATCAAGATAAACGCGTTAACGAGTTCTTAACTATCCGAAGAATAATCGACACCGACTCGTTTATTCCGTCCTTTGGTAACAGGGGTTCTCAGTCGTGTCCATACGATTCATGATCTTTCTCGCGTGTTCGATATCGAAGTACCGGAACCATTGAGAATTCCTGCGTTAAAATATTCATGGATGTACACGTCGAAGCGTACTTGAAAGTTGCCGGCAAATACGTTGCGAATTCTTCCCGGTTTAACCCATTAGCGCCCATTGTACTCGCTCGAGTACAGGATAACAAGATTATATTTGTTTGCTTCTAGCGCCCTCTAAGATTGGCTAGACGTTTTGTCGATCGTTTGCTAAAATTTAAAAGAAAACTATGATGTAGCACTGAAATCATTTATATTATGTTTATATTTATATTATGCCTTTTCCCAATGTCTAACTGCATCAGTCGGAACAGAACAGTTTATGTTTTTATTTGTATAGTTTACGTGTGTTTACTTATAGTGTATTTGTTAGGGT
Source organism: Halictus ligatus (assembly GCA_028454255.1). Classification (NCBI taxonomy): domain Eukaryota; kingdom Metazoa; phylum Arthropoda; class Insecta; order Hymenoptera; family Halictidae; genus Halictus; species Halictus ligatus. The sequence goes on from CM052146.1 coordinate 18,697,485, forward strand.
ATTGTAGTGTGTTTGCTAGTGTATTTGGTGTTGTGTATTCGCGTGTTTGAGTAAGTTTATTAGTGAAGTTTATTACATTTATAATGGAGGCTTTCCGAACAAATCAAGATTTATTCTACATTTTAAGGAACTCGGATAAAGACTTGATCACCTATTTTTATGTGAAAAGGTACTGGATATTTTACCAGAATATTTTAACAAACTGAAGGTCAGTTTAAACAAACTATGTTTTAAATTAAAAACGAAATGGATCCAATCACGTTTCTTTCAATTTCAATTTCTTCATCGTAACAAAAAGCGGTTAGAAAAAAATTTCATGTATCCTACTAGAATATTATCAAAAATCCCATCAAGTCCAGAGGCTGAAGAATTATTAAAAAAATAAAGAAAACAAAAGCCACCGACTTCTTCAACAACAAAATGGTAAGATTAATTAATATACTTCTTATTTTATCGATTAAAAATATATTAACATTACTTTTGCTCGCAATATATATTTCTGACGTTAGACACCGTACTTAATAACTTGTATGCCTGTACATTTTATCAAAAATTCTAATAGCATAATTACATTATATACAAAAAACTATAAGATTTGAATTTCGAATTATTATACAATGGTTTTAATAAGGAAAGCAACTGATTCAACAACAAATTAAACAAAAAATATTTTCTAACATGTATTATCAGAAAGAGTTTATTTTACAATATTTTTTAGTTCAAACCCCGTTTCAATATCTCAAACGGTTCAACAGTTATATACAAATATCCCTAAATTCTGCGATCCAGACCACTGTGCGACACACAGCGGGCAATTTGAACGAAATCGGATTCAAAATCACAGAACTTTCGATAGGAATCTTTTTTTTTTAATTAAAGCTGAAACTTTGTAGAATATGGGAAAAAATAGGGAGATTATTGCCATCGAATCATTTCAACGAAACGATGATTTCATTAGTTTTTGTCACAAAAATCTATTTTCTGCAAAATATTACAAATTACCTCATTCCTATCGAAAGTTCCTTGATTTTGAATCCGATTTTGTCCAAATTGCCCACTGTATGACGCTTCTCGAGGCAGTGTCGCCAGATCAAGACTTGTTCCCCCACTCTAATTTCCAAGAAAACCTTTATCTACATCAGGCCCGGGCAAGTGGTGGCTCGCGAGCCACGCGCGAGTTCTCTCCCCACTCCTGAGAACCCACACCGTGCTTCTATGGAGTACAGGATAAGTGGTGGGGGGTTAGAAGGTTGCAAAAACCTGATAGGGTAATATCAAATGACCAGTGGTGGGGGAACCCGTACGCTGGTAGTGGGGGGTCGTGAAGCAACAGCGGAGAAGTTGCCCAGGCATGGTATATGATATTGTAGATGCAAGGAAAAACTAGGTTTACGCATTTTGGATTTTACAATCCAGATTTCACGTATTCGCTAGGGAAAAAGTCGTGAAAACAAACTCGATAGGCTCCAAAGAAAAATATTACGCATCGTGGAAGCATTACCGGTGATCGCAACCTTAAACGGCAGCATGTCGAAAGTAAAAGTACGCGACCTACGCGCGGCGTTTTTCCCTATATTCCTAGATTCCTAGAAAGGTGTTATCAACTTCCTCGAACCGCCGGTATCACCTCAAGAGAGCCTATTTGCAAAATTCGAAGTCATGAATATGAATCGCGATCGTCGCGGCGTTCTTTCCCGAATACAATTAATCGCGTCTCGGGCTTCGTTATCCTCCGGCATAATGCGTCGTTTCAGCTTCGAAGTATTTTCGTCCAAGCGATATCGCTTCTGCTCGGCAGACACAACGTCGATAAAAACGAAAAATTGCTGACACTAACCGTTCAAATTTTACACAAACTCATCCCGGCTCGCGAGATACAGTTACACGTCGATAACAGATCGCGGATTACGTAAACACGACCGGCCGGCCGCTAATCACAGACTGTACCGCGTGTTCTATGGTATGACAGAGTATCGCGGATTCAGTCTGCACGTCGCGAACGTGCTTCGAATCGTTATGTTCGTTATTTCGGTGGTCGGATGTTGTTCCTCGCAGGTGGCGCGCGTACTTCCGACAGCTTCGTACTGCACGAATTCAAAATGCAACCAGAGAATCGAGCGTCCGGAAGATTCTCAACGGTCGCATGCAAATCGAACGGAATTACCTGTGTGTACACGAGGTTCGATCTTAGATCACAGCTTTCGACCAAGCGTACGAGGCAACAGGAAATAATTAAACAAAATTAGTTGGTAGACGCGCGTCGAAGAAGCCACACAAATATTTTGATCGAGGACTGTACGGTATCTGTCTTCGGTGTCAAGTTCCCGGCGATCATTGGCTGCTGTAAGAATCGTTACGTTCGTTATTTCGGTCGTCGGATGTTATTCCTCGCAGGTGGCGCGCGTACTTCCGACAGCTTCGTACTGCACGAATTCAAAATGCAACCAGAGAATCGATCGTCCGGAAGAATCTCAACGGTCGCATGCGAATCGAACGGAATTACCTGTGTGTACACGAGGTTCGATCTTAGATCACGGCTTTCGACCAAGCGTACGAGACAACAGGAAATAATTAAACAAAATTGGTTGGTAGACGCGGCGTCGAAGGAGTCGCACAAATATTTTGATCGAGGACTGTACGGTATCTGTCTTCGGTGTCAGGTTTCTGGCTGCAGCAACAACAACGCGATTCCCAGAGGGACACAGAGCTCCTATCTCCAACCTATGCTCGTTCGCGGGCGACACTAATCGCGCGGCATTCTCGATTATGGTAGAAAAGATTTTTCCGTTCGCTTACCAGTAAGATGAAAGAGCAGAGGCCGAGGAACGCCAGGATCAGGCCGCGGTAGGTTCGTCCCATTTTCGGCGGACGTATCGACGCTGTCCAGGGATCTAGAGATGTAGAGATCCTCTCGGCTCTCGGTGACACGTGAAACCACAGCGCGACGCAAGCACCGACGGACACCGTGCCTCCGGAGGAAGCGGTATTTTTCAAAGTGTGCACACGCAGACCACGGATGACGCGCGATTTTCAACGGACAGTCTCTCTCTCTCTCTCTCTAGCGAATAAACTCCCCGATTTATTCGCGACTCGGTGAGATCAGGATGTGTTCGCTGTAGGAAACGTAACCGCGATACGAGATATACCGGAGACGTGGCGGCGGCGGTGGATCCGTATTTCGCAACCGGCCCCCGAAAAGAGAAGCTAGCCTGTTCAAGAAACAACGCGGTGAACACGATCGTCGAGAGATCGCTCAACGATCCTGCACGTCCAAGCGATCGCTTACGATTGACCTGTTCCTCGTGCGCACACCACCACGACGGTACCAGTTGTCTCTCCCCGTCGCATTTATGGCCCCCGTAACGTGGCCTGGTAATCGCGTACCCCAGGGGAACGGAACGAAGCGCGCAAAAGGGGAGGATACACCGGAGGGGCGGCTACCGCGCCGCACAGCGGCCAATTTCGACAAAATCGGATTCAAAATTTGATAGGAAGCAGGTAGAGCGATGAAATTTTTTTTAAATTAAAGATGAAACTTTGTAGAATGTGGGGAAAATAGGGAGATTATTGCCATCGAATCGTTTCAACGAAAAAATGATTTCATTAGTTTTTGTCACAAAAATATATTTTTTGCAAAATCCTGAGGACGTAGATAAATTTTCGGACCAGATTTGAAATCAGCGTGAACAAATCTATGGGAAAGGATGTATAGCTTGTTAAAAGAAAATTTTTTCCCCGCGTGGTATTGGAAAAACCAAATTTTTCTTGAATTTCTGCACGTTTAACGAATTTTCTAACTAACAAATTAAACGGAAAATATTTTCTAACATGTATTATAAGAAAGAGATTATTTTGCCATATTTTTTAGTTGAAACCCCATTTCAATATCTCAAACAGTTCAACAGGTATATATAAATGTCTCTAAATTCTGCGATCGGGAACACTGTGCGACACAAAGTGGGCAATTTGGACAAAATCGAGGAACTTTTGATAGGAGTCAGGTAGAGCGATGAAATTTTTTTTTAATTAAAGATGAAACTTTGTAGAACATGGGAAAAATAGGGAGATTATTGCCATTGAATCATTTCAACGAAAAAATGATTTCATTAGTTTTTGTCACAAAAATCTATCTTTTGCAAAATCCTGAGGTCGCAGACAAATTTTGAGACCAGATTTGAAATCAGCGTGAAAAAATCTATGGGAAATGATATATGGCATGTTAAACGAAAATTTTTTCCCCCCGTGGTATTGGAAAAACCAAAATTTTCTTGAATTTCTGCACGTTTAACGAATTTTCTAACTAACAAATTAAAAGGAAAATATTTTCTTAAACTATAATAAGAAATGTATCCGAATATGCATGAATCTCAGGATATATTTTGCCGTTTTTGTTTTATGTTAATTCAAAATTTTATATGCAATTAACAAACAAAAATTGAAAATTTGTACAAAATATAAATCTACTTTATTGAATGTATAAAGAATGCATATTCCTTGGTAAGCACTTTCCATTACACAAAATTATTATTTCACACTCATTTACAATTAATATAACATTTTTCGATTTTTAGTACTTTAGAGAGTGCCTCCATGGCCAAATTTTCTTACAAAAATCTAAATTTGGTTACTAATGCATATGCAATGGTAATTAGTCACAAAAAGTTAAATTTAACAATAAAATTAATAAGTTGAAAAAAAGAAAAATTATTTTTATCCATAAAAAAAGTTATTAAATGATTTTTAAATGCATAGTAATATGCATTTCCTGCTAATATGCAGTTCTGCCGAAGGGAATTTTCGTGCAACGTCAAAAAAAAATGTAGTGAGATGTGCCGATTTGTCCGCACTGTGCACAGGTCTAGACCTTTCTCGGACTACCTAAACGCTGTCTATTATTACCTGTTTGATTACGGTCGGTGTAACGAAGAAATCGGCAGGTCACTACGTGATTAGCAGTTCCGAGTTCGCACCACCTGTAAAACGGCCCACGGACTTCCTTTGTGTTCGGAACTCGAGGTACCTGTTAACCGTGACTCGAACAATACAAATGGAGGCACGACGAAACGTGTGTGGTTTATTGTACGTATAAAAGGCCCGTACTAGGTAAACACCAGGCGTTTTATTGCAACGACCATCAGGAAATAAGAACACGAGGTTCCCTCCAAATCCGTGCATTTGTGAGCTTGGAAAGAATACTGCTATCAATTTTACTTTCTTCAATGCGTAGAAAAGGAAATTTGGATGGAAGGAATTGAATGGAAGGGAGTCAGGTAACACGTTAAGAGCGGAGTCAGCTTTGTCTCCTTTTCCGTTTTTTTTTTTTTTATAACGTAATCATACGTGCAGTAAAACAATAAATTTTTAGTCATTTATTCAATATAAACGAATTTAATCATGTAGAAAATATTTTCAATAATGCAATATTTTAATATAACAATTTCTAGAAAATTCTCAATGTTCCGAAAAATTTTAATATCACCAACTACCAAGAGACGCATACGAGAGTAAAAGTTGTGTACTATAACATCGTGCCATACTGTGACATCTAATTTCATCGATATTGGTGAATTCGTTTACGAGTTATAAACGATTAAAAGTGCGATTTTATGTCGAAAATCGTGAGCAATGGCAATCTTTCCACTTTTAAGCGTTTATAACTCGTAAACGACTTATAATGTATAATTATAATTTATTCGAGCGAATCAAATACATTCTTTAAATTTTCAATGCAGGCTCAGATAAGGAAGCTAAATAAAACCAACTTTTACTATTTCCTTTGCGACCAATTCGAATTGTTCTCAAAAATTTGTTACACCTCGAATAAACTAATCCTTCTAACTTCTCAATAACATTCGTTTGATCTAATTTCTAAAAAGTTATGTTGCTTCAAATAGTGTAGACTCAGTATGTCCTTTGACCAATTAACGCGTTTCTGTTCCATCGGAGTACCTGAACTTACTCGTTAACGATGTTTTCTTATTTTACAACACCGCTTTGTAAATACGAAAACCGCGGAGAAACGTACGATTAATTTCCGAATTTTGTGTTTCATAAAATAATTTGATCTCGATTCGACCGAACAAGGTAGGAAAAGCGCGGGAAATCGATTGCCCGTTTGAAACTCGAGTGCGCGGTAACCTAAGGTTCGATTCGAATCGCATAATGTCCGATATAAAAAGTGTTTTGTCCTTGCTGTGCCAGCATTTGAAACTGTCGATCAGAGTTCCGATGAAACCCGAGTATTTTAGACTGGCAAAATTTAACAACGCCGCGGAAAATGTTGTAAGTATTTGCGAGCGGCGTTACATAACCTCTACGCGCGACGCTGTGCACATATACGTATGTAAACAGTTAAAATATTAATCGTTGATTTATTTTCTGTAACAGGTCAAGGTATTCTGGGAAACGTTGAATATCTTGAGCTATTGTGTCGTACGAGAAAAGCAAATTGAAGTCGACTTTCAACATTATGGTAAATATTTTTGGTCCAGTGTTTTCGCTCTCTTTGTATGTAGTGAATCTGTATTCTCTAGAATGTATTTGTTAAGACCGAGCATATTTTTAGATACAGTGTGGGCCACCAAATTGTATTTTGCGTATCTACAGTATCCTTCCATCGAGTTTTACGCTTCTAGCAAGCACGATAAAAACGGCAGACAATTATTATTAGCGTTAGCTTGGCTTCTGGGAACTCAGGATGCTCTAGATACTATAATTCGTGTGAACGTTTCGAATGGTGTTCTTGGAAGGGAATGTTCGAAGCCAAACGACTCAGAAGTAGCTCAGAATTTATATGTAATTTAAATTTAATTAGCGATTAGAGAAGGGATATCCTAGAAACGGTATGCTTTTCAGGAAAGAGAAATAGAGCATGACGCGCCGAAGACAATGGTTGCCCTGATGGACAGTACGGTACGTTTACACGGTAAAGTGAATTACAATATCAGAGAGATATACAATCTCGTTTCCGAGAGAGCTAATTTAATAAGCAAAGTTCATGCTGCGACTGTTAATGTCAGCGGTCTCCCTCATCTGAGCGTATCTGAACTGGCTCTAATGAAACGTATTGCGACTGCTGATAGAAGCGAGCCGTCCCAGGCTGATAAGAAATACATGCAGGAATTATTAGCTGCTGGAAATTTGCTGGATACGCATGCCAAATGGCGGAGGAAAGAACATATTTTCTTCGAGTGGATGGTAGATACACGAATAGATGTTTTCTATACGAATAGATGTTATCCGGAGGTATATTAATGGCTAGACTGCGGACTTTTATGCAAAATAAAAATTGTCGCTATCAATCGTAAGACATGAACGCTGAATAGAAGTTCCCTTCTCGCTTCGATGACTTCCGAAGGTTGAAAATAGCATATCGACTCCTTCTAATTCTTCTGATCTTTCTACCATTTCAATGTTTCACAGATTTTTCTAATAAATGCATAAAACACGCAGTCTAGTAACGGCACAGTAATGACGAGAACACAATTTTCAGGTAACCGTGGTGCAAGAACACAAAAATCATTCGAACAACATAAACTGGAATGAAATTTTCAAATTCGTATCCGTGCTGCACCGGATAATGCAAGAAAGATTCGAAGGTTCGTCTTGCCAAGAGAACCGTGGCCGTAGGGATCGGACGTTCGAAAGTGTGTCACGGTTAATGAGGATTGATATGGGCCGTGACATAATGGAGAATCGGTTGACAGAGATATCAGCGGAATTGGAGAGGGAGACGAGAAGTCTGTCGGAAAGCAAGGAGAAATTATCCGAGGAGTTGAGGAAACTGCTGCGTTTAATTCCTTCGTGTATACAACTTTGACGTTTTATAACAAAATAGAAAAAGAAAGGGGAAGCGCAAACGTGCGCCTGAACACTGAGGTGTGTCGAGGTCGTTGCGAGACAGCTCCGTGAAGCTGCGACACAAGTACTAGATGCCATGATCGGAGACATTCTAGTTCAATCAGTTCTCGTTCTGCCGGATCAAGGCAGTTTTCGGTAGAGACTGCAAACGGACTCGCATTGTCCGGACGTGCGTTTACGTCGCGGCAAGAGCCACACCGTCCTCCACCCCGAACGCCGGGATCAACACGTTCAGTATAGTCACTAGGAATATGCCGATCACCGTCCAGTTGTTCGCACGCTCGGCCTTGCACATTTGCGCGGTGTCTTTCACGTTGTATCTGCTGTTCCATATCAGACCGATCCCCACCGCGATCTGCAGAAACAGGCTGGCGCCTATCATGATCAGCGACGGATAGAAGTACGGATGACCTCCGCCGGACTGTAGAACGTAACGCAGCTGATTGCCGTTCGCGGAGAGGAGGGCCAGGTCCATCATCCCCTGGGCGAGCGTCTTCTTGTGCTGGTAGACGTTCACGTCGGGAGTGGGCTGGAGCGGAGGCACGATCGGGAAAAACGGAGTTCTGTTGTCCGGGAACGTGGGGAAATCCGGCTGCGGCGTCCGAGGAAGCGGCGTGCCCGGAAGCAGGCCATCGTCGATCCCACGGTGATCGAACCCGATCCCCGGTCTTCCTTCCGGCTCGAGGTCGTCGATCTCCGGTCCGGAGGTTGGCCGAGGGTTGTTCGTGTTGTCCGTCTCCAGCAGGGAGCCCCGTCGGGGTCCAACGGTGACGGCTTCGTGTTCCCTGGACGTCAACGGTTGCGACACCTCGTCCGTCAGATCGTCCATGTACAGAATCTCGTCGCCGTTCTGCTTCGAACGATCCATGGTCTCTTTCCACCGACCTCTCGGCCGTTCTCCAACCTTGCTGTTCGTCCTGTCGGACCGGAAGTCTTGTCAGTGTTGAGGAGACGCGCGGCTTCGATGTTCCAACATTAGAGCACAAGGCTTTTTACTTTCTCGCAACGGAGAATACGAGTTTGCGGTTTACCGTCGTCTCTTTGAATGATAACGCGATGCGCGCCAACACGCGGTGACGCGCGCGCGCGCGCTCTTATGCGAAAGTCAGAAGCCGCCGCTTAGGCTGGCGCGTTACTGCCGCCGCGCTCGAACCAAACAGATCTGCCTAGCCGCGCGGGAACGCGAACTTCCTTCCATTCGCTCGATCGAAACGCGAGCTGATTCACGATCGCGTGTCTGACGTCATCGTTCGAGCGTCACCGGTTCCCTTTCAACTTTGGTTTTACCAGCCGGTCAAACCCCATTATCCCATTGATCCGCACGCGTTCTTGTTCCGCGACGTTGCGTTGCATCTGGCACGCGCTCCTTCGGATTCATTAGGCCAGTCGTTAATCGCGGCCTCTCTCGAAATGGGCTTCCGCTGTTAATCACGCAACGAGTCGACTTGCACGATCCGCGTAAACCGCCACCAGTATCTCGGTTTTTCTTTATCGCGAGCCTCGAGCAGCGCGGACTAATTTGTACGAACGCGTTTGTCGGAACTGTGACGATTGATCGGGGACTCTCTGGAATGTAGGAGACTAATCGGGACGGCGCTGTTAGCTGCGCGCTACTGCCACGTGTTTTCCCGAAGCAGATGACTCTCTTCTCCTGTCGCCTCGAGAGTCAAGGCTTCTTGTATGCGACCGAGCGGTAGGGGAATGGCATTGCTCCAACGAAACCTTGCAAGTTCGTCGATATACTATAAATAATATGTTACGGTGGTTCGTGGAATCGGGGAAACGATGACGCGCGCCTAGTTCTGTCCGACAAAGCGGAAAGGTCTCCTTTGTATCGTTTGACAAGTTCAAGAGTCGACGAGGACGCGACAATGCGAGCCTCCGCACTATGAAACGTGTCGGACCGAGCGTACGAGGGTGGTCCGAAATGTTTCCAAAGATATAAGGCATTTTGTTCCTCAAAATTATTATTTTTTTTTTTGTAGACGTTTATTTTAAAGTGGTCGCATTAACAGCTGGGTCGTTAGCGACCACATCGATTACAATTGAATATAAACGAGAAGGTTACAGTTGTTATTTACATTGTTGTGGGTTACAGCAAAAAATAAATTTATAACGTTCAATCGATTTGAAAAACAAAAGGACGTTTCCAATATTGTTTCAATTTGTCCTGAGACCATTTTCGATGGAGAATCTGGATCGTTGAGAGGAGAATTTAGGACATTCGAGTAGGGTATGTTGGATGTTGTTGGACACGGCGCAAGTTGTACACATTCCGGTGGGTTTTGTTTAGTTATCAGGAATTCGTGGGTATATTTTGAGAAAATTATTTTTATTTCTCTACATGGTCTCCTTGCGAGTCTATACACTTCTCCCAGCGATGCTCCCATCTCTCTAGCCCGTCCAAATAGTACTCGCCATCTTTCTCCGTAAAATAGCTGTTTACAAAGGTGATGGCTTCCTCTTTTGACGAAAATCTCTGTCCTCCGAGTGCAACTTTTAACTTGGGGAACAAAAGGAAGTCGCTTGGAGCTAGATCTGGTGAGTAAGGTGGGTGATCGAGTAGTTCAAACCCGTAATTCATGGATTTTTGTCATGGCAATCGTTGAGGTGTGAGACGGAGCATCGTCTTGGAGGAACAAGATTTTCTTTTCTGCAAATGTGGCTGTTTTTCCGCAATTTCTGCCTTCAGCCTGCCAAGTAAGGATGCGTAGTATACTCCTGTAATGGTTTTCCCTTTTTTGAAGATAATCAATGAAGACAACTCCACGACTGTCCCAGAAAACAGTCGCCATATCACTTTCCCAGAAGGAACATCCTTCGCCTTTTTTGGGGCCGATTCCCCATAAGCAGTCCACTGTTTTCACTGCATTTTTGATTCGGGAGTGTAACGGTGTATCCAAGTGTCATCGACAGTGATTAGCCGGCGCCAAAACTCTGATTAATTGCGCCTAAATTGCGGCAAAAGAGCGATCGAAATGTTCATTCGAACACGTTTCTGATCGAACGTGAGCAAACGCGGCACCCAACGCGCAGACAGCTCTCTCATGCCTAAATCTTCATTCAATATGTGACAAACACGTTCTTTGAATATATTCACGGCCTCTTCTATCTCTCTAACTTTAATTCGACGGTTGTCTAGCACCATTTGGCGAATTTTAGCGATATTATCGCCACTGGTTGCAGTTTTTCGGCGTCCCGAACGTTCATCGTCGCCCAAGCTGGCACGGCCATGTTTAAATTCAGCCGCCCAAAATTTCACGGTGGCAAATGATCGTGCAGAGTTCTCCTATACAGCGTCTAACTCTTCTTTGATTTGCGTATTGCCTTTCAGAAATAAATATTTAATCACAGCTCGATACTCGAGTTTTTCCATTTTCATAGAAACGCTCACAGCAACTTACTCGAACGACTGTTAAACGATAACCGAGCGTCCAATATGGCTGAAATTTTTCCCAGTACCTGTCAAAGCATGCACAAACACGCTCCAGTACTTTTGTCGACGAATACTACCCGTCTTCGTGTTGGAAACTTTTGAGAGATCGACCTCGTACATCCTATCGAGAATGCTGAAAAGATTTTGCAGAAGAAGAATCATGCAGCGTCGAATTCGTGGTACCGCGTACAGGATTTCCCGAACGAGTTCCGCTGTACTTTCCCGCAATCGTCAATGACTCGGGGCACGTTTTGCGCCCGCTGCGCTCCTATAAACACACATGCTCGGTTCTGACGCGATTGCGCAACCATACTCGGAGCCGCAAACTGCATTCGGACGTTTCCTGCCTGTGAATCCTCCGTTTGGGGAACCACTCTAGCGTCTGCCTCTTTATTTCTATTTTCGTAACGAGGAAACGAGAATCACCGTGCATCACCCGATGGAAAAAACATAGTTCCTCGGGCTCGATCGATGCGACGACACGAGACAACGGTATCACGCCGCACGGTGGTTCAGATTGGAAAATCGTGCGACATTTTTGTACAACTTTGAAACCGCACGTGACGTTAGCGTGAAACTTGAACCAGATAATGTTGAACTGCTGACCTACGGATAGGTTAAAGAAGTTGGAGATAAGACCAGACATCTATTCGAGCCTAATACGCCTAATAAAAAATTAGGAACCGGTCGTTTTTAATGGTTCGGTAGTTCTAGTGTTGAAAAAGTCACATTAAATTGTGTTCATTAAAATCAGTTAATATATATAAACTGATTTTAATGAACACAATTTAATACCATCCATAATTTTGTACATAATATATTACCGTATCTTGTGCATATTTTTGAAATTTTACGATGTCCACTGTCTAGGGCGATGAAATAATCTATAATAAAGAATGGATATATATATATAACATCGACTTCGATGAATTGTAAAATTTTTTGCCATATTTTTATAAGAAACAAAACTGAACAAAACAACTTTTTAATACGCAGAAAATATTTTGAATGCTCGCTATGAATGCTTGGACGGTTCTGATGCATTTATTAAACAAAAACAAACGAAACAAATTTAAAAGAAAAAACTCCTTTCCTTGCAGAGTTTCATCAATTGATGCGATACCGCGTCCAACATTAATAGCTTTAAACAATAATAATTTGAGCAGTGGGACAAGGGGGGAATGAACTTTTTCACGATTATTTAGAGAAAGGTGTACCGAGAATATTCCAATTTGTTAAAACCCGTGATTCTTTGGGGCTTCGAAGATAATCCCTGTTAATTGCAAGAAATCTGAAAAATTTGTTACATTTCAGTATTACTTTTCCAGTAAATTTTATACGGTAATTATTAATATACGGAGCGGTTCCCTATCATGAAAGAACGCTCTTTACTGTAAAGAAAAGAGAACACAAAAATATTGAACAGGAACATCAGAACTCCTGAAAGAAAACATGCAATTTTTTGGATTGAAAACGCTATCCATCAAAAATTCGACTTCGAAGACGAGCCTAACTTCTTGGAAATCGCAACTTTAAAACGCCTGAAATGTATTTTTCCAAGAAAATAGTAACGAATTGTCAATTCAACAGTAACGAATTATTATCTGCGACTAAAAGGCAGTTAAGACAGGCCACCTGAATAACTCGGTTGCTATTGGCGATCAAAAAAAAATGTGTCGAAGTCGTCATTGCCGCTAAAAGACTGTATCAAATTGTATAAATATCTTCTATTTCGAGACTGATAGACATTTAAGAAATAGCATACACGTATTAAATATCCATTTCCATTTTTGAAGGAAATGTCACACGATTTTCCAATCTGAACCACTGTGGCGCCGCGACATCTCGAAGAGGCGGATGACGCCGAACGAATCGACCCAGTCGGACATGAAAACGTTCGAATCTCGAGGATCATCGGGACAAGGCCGCTTCTCCGTAGCTCTCTGAATACAACTATACGTGTACGTAGGATTACGGTATCGAACTATCCCGTCGTCAAGCAAACAACCGTTCCCGTTAACCGAGATTGGAGAGACAGACGGAATTCCCGCAGTTGCGCTCAGAACGCGTACACTGATCGAAGTAGCTCCGCGCGAAGTTGTTCGGCCATCGTCGACCTTGAACGGCCATCGAACTCGTTTTCGCGAACCAGTCGAATCTCCATGGAACACGATTACTATGAAAGAAGAGTCCTGAGACGATGAAGACTCAGAAGTGTTGCGCCCATTGTCCGGGGAAGCTGGTAACTTCGTCGAGGTCCGATCAGCTCCACGACTGCTGCCAGCCCAAGTACGTCACCGGGAACCTGAGAATACCTTCGTTGACCGAACAGGTTTCGGACCGTCCGAAGAGGAGAGAGAAAGATCCCGCAGAGGAGTTGTCGACGGGGATCGATGATCGACGACCGTCTTGCTACGAGCACTTCGCTCTGGCGAGGAAATTGCACGCGGAGAACCTGGACCATCAGCCTCTGCCGGACAAGGTCGACGACCGTCTGTTCAAGAACCCCGGCCCGGGGAGGTCCTGACGACGCTCGAGCGGAAGACGCGATCGCGCGACGAGCGGATCGGCCAAAGGATACGGGCCGGACCTGGGCTGCAAGGAGCCGAAGACGAAGATGGACTTGGCGATTTGCTGGGAGACCCCGATCGATCCGGTCTACGAACCCCCCAGGGCCAGCCACGTCGACGGCTCGGAGGGCGGTTTAGCTCCGGCCATCTTCACGTTGGTTCACCGAACTCCCAGCTCGACGAGCTCGCTGCGCTCGGCCCGAGTCGTCGGAGAAAACGAAGAGCCTCGCGAGAAGAGTCGCAGTCGTTCGGAGAGCAGAGGAGCGGCCGACGAGGAAGGAGGACGAGGTTGCTGCGATTGTCTCTGCAACAGACTCGACCGGGTCAGTATATCGAAGCGGAAGGAGGAAGAGGAAGCACAGCCCCGAAGAGCTGCTGTTTTCAGAAAGTGCGTCGCCTGCGAGCCGAGAAGTTTCGCCGACGACCCTAGGCTGATCAAGTCGGCCGTGGGCCTGGCTCTAGGCATGGAGAAGAATGAGGATCAGAGGAAGAGAGCCACGGTGCCGAGACCCAGGACTCCTTTCGCCAAACGGTCCTTCCGCATCGACACCTTGGCGCCTCCGTTCAGCGTTCTGAACGGTTCCAGAGGCGCCGATTACCCGGAACACTGGAGACTCATGTCGGTTTATCAACAGTCTTACCGAAACCCGCTGAAACGGAGAAACTATCGTTGTTAGTTATTGTTATTGCAATGTATTAGGTATTAGATCGAACAATGAGATTCTAGATCAGTGACGAGCGACTCGAGGACTGCGGAAAAGTGGAAATCGAAGACAACGTTACATACTTTGTTGCGTCGCCAGCTTCAATTTCGGTCTGTGTATTCGGTACGGTCTCTTAAGGGGGCCGGCAGGCATTTGGCCTTGACTAAAGTAAGGTTATGTTACGCTGTGCCTTTTTTTCTAGACATTTTACGCCTTAAATAAGCAGGCAATCAATTAAAAATGCATACCACCGTGTTTCTACATGTCTTTACTACGATATGAACACTAAATCTCTCGAAATTAAGAGAATCTCTCTGCGGCAGCCATCTTGTGACGTGATCCTTGCTTCAGAAAGCGAGATTTCTGACGAATATTACCAATTACCTCGACGACGAGGTAGAAATTCGCAATTTGGGCTCTGGACAGACCTAGATTGGACTTTTAGGAAACACAAGTGACCATTTTTAACCCTTTGACTACTGTTGGCGCCTATTGGCGTCCGAAACGTATTGGCTACCCGGTACTGTTGGCGCCAATTGATATTTACTATCATGGTGTCTCTTAATATTATATTTTCTCAACACAGATATTTTATCGCTGCACATCAAACAAACAGCACTTTCATCGATACAAGTAAAAAAGCAATCGTACGTCCAACTGTCGATAAACCGCCGATCTGTTCATTTTCAATTTTACTTTTACCAGAATTCGAGCTCGTGGCAAAATATGAATCTTTTACAGACGAGCGAACAGAATGAGACGAAATGAGAAAGACAAAGTGACCTAGATGGTGAGGATGCTGTCAATTGCTTG
>CM052146.1:18712967-18733075 GCA_028454255.1 Halictus ligatus
GAAAGTTACAAATCTAGAATATTTCGGGATGGATAGTACAATTAAGCAGGAGTCGAAACGTGCGCGTAGCGTGACGATTTGTACCGTCCATCCAGAAACCCCGTACTGTGTATGTATGTACAGGGTGAGGCCGAATAACATGTACAAGCGGGCACGAGGCGATACCTAATGAGAAAATGAGGAAAAGAATTTTTTCATCCGAAGCTTTGTTTTCGAGAAAATCCAGTTTGAAAGCGCAGCAAATACGAACCCGACGAATCTTTAAATTCAATTTTCTCGAAAACGACGCGTCAAATGAAAAAAATATTTATTTCTTTGTTTCCGTTTGTATTTACATGTAGAATCACCCCGCTTGTACACGTTATTCGACAGCACCCTATATATTCGCAGGATTTAGAGCCGATCGAAAGATATTGAGAAAGATTTCTATTTCCGTGGAAAAGGATTTTAGCTCGAATATTATTCGCTAGAATCGATATTTTATAATTATTATCGAACCGTGCAAAGCAAGCCAGTTTTTTCACACTTTTCGACTTTGAACGTTAATAACAATAAGAATAATAATGTTTAACATTGTACACAAAGCAATTGTACATAGGGTTGTATAAATGAAGAATCGTGCGGTCGAGAATATTTATGTGGAAATGTTTATAATTGCGTGCGAAAGAGGATAAGCGGACTATGAAAATACGTATTAATGTCAAGTATTTGGCAACGATTATGACGCTTTAATAGAGAGATATTTATATAATAACATTGATTAAAACTTGTGCAATTTAAACAAGTATTTATTTATTACCGATAATATACAAACTAAAAGGTAATTTTAATGTATGCGTTTATAAAGCGTCGGGTGATAATGTGATTTTGATTGTGTGCAATAAGTGAGCCAAAAAATGACTTAAGTAACAAAAAAAAAAGAAAACACATAAGTAATAAGATCTAATCAATAAGAATGTTACAAATTATTTTTCAATTTTCGGACGAGCTTCTTTCGCGTCCGGCGTTACACTTTAAATTAATATTGATACTATCGTAATACCATTCTATAATGTAACTCTATATAATTTTCAACTTTGCGTGTGTGTTAAAAATCCATAGCTTTGAAACTGTTATATATATATATATATGTACTTACAATGCAGATGTCGTACAAAACTAAAAGAGTTTGCTTAAACTAAAAATGATTGAACGAGACAACTCCGCTTCTATTATATGTTTAAAAATAGATGGAATAACTTCTGTTAAGGATGCTTTTCGCATCGAGCAGATTAAAGAAACAATTGAACGAGATCTTTAACTAGAGATTAATTCCACGAGACATAGTACAAAGCAGCACGAGCAGTCGTTGCATTAGAGTTAGACTCCGAATATTTTTGCTGCCACTCGAATCAACATGAACTTAATAAATTTTCATACATAGCGTAAGATCCATTTTTTGAAAGCTTACAAAATAAATTACATACTGCAACATTCGAGATACCATAGTTGAAACTTAGCTTGTCTTGACAAATTGTTGAAAAGAACGTTCTCGCAAGTGGGTGATGCATAGTCGTTAAGACACGTATTATGGTATATACTTAATTATTTTAGTCGTGCGAGATTCGAGTACTTTTCAATGATCAATTGTAACATTCTGTGGTTGCAAGGGAAAACGCCGTTTGCCACAATTTCAAAAAATTCAAGTTTATATATCAATTGAGCTTTATAATATAGGATTTACGTATTTGCCTGAAAAAAGTCATGAAAACAAATTCGATAAGCTCAAAAAAAGAAAACAATAATGCAGCAAGGAAATACTACTAGTACAAAGAATTATTGATCACAACTTTAAACGGTAATATCTCGAAAGTGAATGTATGCGTTTTTCGTTACAACCACAGATATAAAGCTCTATTTATCGAACTGTATATGTACCATTGTACAGAATGTTGTTCATGCGATATATCGAGGAAAAATTGTTGATATCGGGATGTACAGTTACAGCCACAATAATGTTATGTAAACAATTTCTAAATTTTATTTAAAAACAAACAAGTTTTAACATTGTTTTGAATGGTAGTTAAAAGTCTATTTGTGTCGAATAAAGTAATTTCCATAAAGATTGCAGTATCGAGGATACACCGTTATACTCTCGTTAATCGATCGTTTCTCTTTGAATGTATTGTATTTTATCGTGACAGTATTTGTTGTTATTAGAAGGAAGAATAAAGTCAATTTTCCATTCGTGATACAGTAAAGTAAGCGTGTAATATGTGTATCGATTTGTCCAAGGTGGATTTGTAGGCGAATAAAGCGAACAGACGGTGGAACGTTTATCAATATTTCTGTTCCCCTCCGGTGCTCGCACGCACGACCTAAACAGGCTTGTTTAATTCTATTTTAATCGGTATTTGTTTATAATTAGTAGCAAAACACACAAATCCATAAAGAATAGCCGACGAATCGTCATCGTTCGTTCATCACCCATTAGAACCTATCTTTTTGTACAAAATGTTTAATGTATCACAAAATCTGATACCTACAAGCAGTGTAGTATCAACTATACTTTTTGCACAGGATACACACATTCTATTGATTTTACTTGACCGCAATTTTTATACAAATTGATCATCTACGAACGAAGGAATCGCTCTACACTCACAGAAATCATTGATCAGTTGCAACGTAACTTGTGTGTAACATCTAGTTGGTAATTAGAAACATTCAAGATATCTGAAATGATACAGTTTCATTTTTTATATAGTTGAAAAATATATGTGTATATATATATATATTCTATAGAAGATCAGTAACAATATTTTTTTTTTCACGTTTTACAGCCATTTAGAACAAAAAGAAGTCGTCTGTGATCTATATTATATCGTTGAGTTTAAATCTTCTAACAAACACTTAGTAAGTAAGCGATAAAGTTGGAAGTTAATGCATAAAAAAAAAAGTAATCTGATCTAACTCCGAACTAAATTTACAAAACTACAAAATACACTGAGATTGACTTCGAAATGTAAAAGAACTAAAATACATACATAAGAAATGTATGGTTGACACTTCACTGTATATGGAATTCCGTAACGTATACCAAGGTTTCTATGAATTCGTAATGTAATAGAATATACGCCTCTCAGTTGTCTGTTAATTGGTGATAAGTATGCCGTACGATATAATAATAATCTGATCCTGTTATCTCATGATACACAGAAACACACCAATGGTCAACTTGTATATTTTAAAGGTCCAAGGCTAAGATTTCAGTGTTGAACGTAATGTATTGGTTTTATTCGGTGCAACAAAATATCCTATGATTATTATGAAAAATAGTTACGGTACTCTAAACATTTAGCGCTATCGATATTGGTACACTAGGTCAGTTGTTTATGGTGGCATATTACATGGGGCTGTATATTCCATCTACTTACAGAATTTACGTAAACAGATAAGCGTGCAAAGGTATCAGAAGGAGATAGTAATGTACATCGTTCGAGGAATGCGAAATCAAACCAGTGGATCTGCTGGTAGAAATGTTTAAAAAGAAAGGGACACTGAAATCTTGTCTTGTTATCACGTTCTCTTAGTTAAACCTTGTACCACAGCAAAGTAATGATTATGAAAGGTATAATGACACGTTAAACAAATATTTTAACACGCTGTTCTCTCTCTCCCCCTTATATATATATATATATATACGTATCGCACCGTACTTTATTTACTTTCTAACAGTGTGCTCTAGACACACACTATGTAAAAAATGTTAATCCTTTTCTGCCAACGGATATTCATAGAAAACATCCTATGCGGACTCATTATCGATACGTGAATTATTCGCGTGATTATATACAAATCAGTGAAAGCAGGGAATCGTTCCCCGTTTTAGTTGCATCTAGATATAATGCATTCGCTCGTATTAGTACTCGCTGTTTTGTAGCAACAGTTTTGAGAATGAGTTTAGCGTCACACGTGACAAACGTGACAGCGTACGATCTCGGATCGATAGAATTCTTCTTCCTGAAGAGATTCTTAAGCCAACCATTGCGGGTGCCTCGACTCTTTCCTTTTCGGTTTCTCTTTCGTTTTGTTCGCGTTCTAAACTTGTCACGGTGCTCATACATCACTCATATTTATTCTTAATTAAATCGAAGGCCATTGCCAACGAACCAATTAAAAATCCAGCAGTCTTCCTCCAAGGCTAAAATAAAAAAACAATTATATAGATGCGTGAATTGTCAAGCAGAGCGTGATAAGTAACGTTGCTCGGTTTTTCTTTTTCTTTCTTTTTTTTTTTTTATGGCGGATAGCTTTCTTGCGAGACTCTTTATTCGCTAGATTTACCACAAAAAGAAAAGGTCACGATTATCGTTTTAATGGCGAATGAGATCCGTCCGTGGATTTTAATTAATTCTTTTGCCAGGATAGCTCTACGTGCAAACGGACTTTACTTGAAGACGAAGGATAACGGTTCAGTTGATAATAAATAAATTGTACAATCGATCACGTCGCTTCGAAAAAAAAAAAAAATCTATAATGCATCACTTTCATGTACATTGTTTTTTGAAACATGGCTACGGACTCGCACGAAATACCTTTAAAAAAGTATATGTTCGTACTTTTTGACAGTGACTGTACAGTTTAGGATTTCGTCAACTTGTGGACCAAATGCTTCGATAAATACACTAGGACTTATCTACTACCCCTGGCAAAAAGTACTTGATCGGTCAAGCTGAAGGTCAACTGGAAAACTATTGAATTCAACGTAGAAAATGTTCTCGTACAGAGTGCGTAAACAGAATGATACCAGTCGTTCTTACAGAAACAAAATATTAATGTAAAAATGAAAATTCTTATTTATTCACAGTATACAAAATTAAACAGTTCAACATTAACTCGAGGAAACACTTAATCGTTGTTTTCTTGAAACTATTAAGAAAAGTTCCAACACATTGGTGTTACGTGCTACTTAGATTGTGCTCTTTCTGTTTGTTTTCAAATAATTTGTACAATACTTTTTGTTCGGGCAAATAATTGTCTACTTATGATAGTGATAGACGTTTATAGTTTCGTTTGAACACTTTCTACCGGGGGTAGCATGTGAACTAAAACAGGTTTACACATTTATTTCTGCGGTCTTTGAATCACGCGTTCTTATCACTCGGTTTCCAGAGACATAGCAAACGCATTATAAATCGTCTTGAACAATCCGCAGAAAACGAAACATATTAAGTATATTTTGGCAGACGTTTCCTGACACAGGAAAATAAGGGTACGTGTTCTCGCATGCTGTACGCTTCTACTTAATATGCTTCCCACATTCCTGCATTCCTTAATCGAATTTCAATAATGATAATAAATTACTTACACTTAACACAATCGTAACGGTTTCAATGAAACGAAATTTTAATACGTTTTTACAATATTGAGACAAGAATGAAGTACGTATATATCCACGATATACACCGTTGTGTACGTGCGCGCGCGAGCGTGTATGTCGGTGCATGCGTATGTATTTATAAATAAAAAAGAAAAATAAATAGTTTTATGAATAGACAATGGCTTTACAATGAGTCGACGTTCACAGACGTTCACGAATGCCTGTGTGTGTGTGTTCATCTTAAGAGAAAAAAAAAACGTCTTGCGCACATATTTCTTTCTTTTTCATATAAAAATACAAACTGACGCATTAGCGTTCCTTCTTTTTTTTTTTATACTTATACAAATCCTTGTTCTACAAGAATAACTGTTTAAATTGTCCACGTATACGACAAAAACAAGTGCACTTCTTATCAAGAGTACGGTACAAAAAATACGAATTTCGTATATACTTTTTTAAGTTATTCACGTATAGGACCTAAGCGATCGAACTCAAATCCTCGTAAATAATGAGATCATCGTGAGATTATCGTTGACCCTACACACACAATTGTTACTCAACCGAGAGACACGCGTATAACAATTACCAGACTTGTTCACACGTTATCAAAAGAAGTGGAGACTTTAGATAAACTTTCACAGTGAACAGATTGTACGCAGTTGTAGGAACTTGAATGTTGGACCGTATGATTAACAAAAAACATTTCTAGGCACCTTTCCAGTTGTGTCGATTGTTATAATAGAATGCGATTGGAGTGCCTATCGATAACAAGTACTGTGTGTGATGATAATAAAACGAATCACAAACAAACAACGATTCATATCGGTTTCATAGCAGCAAATCCAAAGGATTTTATGCGCTGGTTTCTTTTGATCATTTTCTCGGTATATCCTCCGCAAATGGACCGCATAGATTCAGAGACACCGCATTCTCTCCTCCGGTATAGGGTACAGTTTTGTCGACAAGCTCGTTGCTTATTTGGTCATCGAAATACACACCGGACAGAGAAAGAAAGAGAGCATGTTCGTGATGATCCGTCGAGTAATAAAACATACTGAAACCAAAGTATCGCACGCAACAGTGTGATCTGAACCTGCAAAAAAATCTATCCTAAGACAATTTCTTTTTGTTGAAAGGAGGCTGGATTCTCAGCGAAACACAATCTTCGTGAGATTATTTTAAGTTCGTCAACGATGTCGCATCAATTAACCATTTAATATGAAAAATTATTATACGTTAATAATTTGACCCGACAATGCAAAGGCAACGCTTATCAATCTGTGCTAGATTCTATCTAAAGATAGATTGTGGTATCTTTCCTGTTATCTGCCTTCCACTTTTGTCAGGCTTATGCCAATTATGCGTATAGTTAACTCGAAGGTCATGACGCTCTAGTAAAATACGTTTGAAAAATATCTGTGACCCAAAAATCTCGAAAAATGTAACCCCGAGAAAATTTCTTTTCATTCTTACCACAATGTTCGCCATTTCAAAACTAATCATGATTTCCTCTGGTGTGTTGTTCTATTATCGATAATAAGCGAGATGTTTGGGATGCTCGAGTCATGAAAAACATCCTAATAAATACATATTAGTACATACGTTACGTGTTACGCTACGTAATCGGAAAATAGTGACAGGCAAATAACAGAGAAGATTCCCATATTGTTACTCCATATAGTTATTTAATGTAAAGAGTTCGAACACTTCGCTTCTAGTCTGGCCGAAAGGAAATAAAGTGACTCACCATTGGAGTAAGCGTTTATGATGAAGTGTCAACATCGTTTGTTAAAGATTCGAGTAGCGAAGCTTTGTTATCTTCCAATTCTAAAGGATCTGTAGAGTAAAGACTGTTTGTCGTTACGTCGCATGCTGTACTTGTCGCAGGTGATGTGGCATCCAAGAACATGTCGTCGTCAAAATCCAGCAAGTTTTGCGCTGGATTGTATGTCATAAGTTCTCCTCCGACTGTTCCGTTAACATTATCTACAACTGCAACACGAACATGCCTTTTGTAGAAAAGAAGCGAAATTATTTACTGGTCGTATGAAAAGTAACAGTTGAAGATATTACGGTTAGCATGGTCGTCGTCATCTTTCTCCGAATGTGGGTTCAATTCTGGATTAACGGGCAAACTGAATGACATTGGATCGTCTGCTCCAAACAACTGTAAATACTGTAACTCTTATTATAGGAACCAAAAGTGAGAACTCTTAAAAAAATAGATAACTATTTAACAAATTTGCTGGAACGACTAGAAATGAAAGTCCCAGTAGAAAAATAGACTACTTACACCGAGAAGCGTGTTCGCATCAATACTGTAACCTTCACCACGTAGGATATCACGTAGATTGTCCAAATCTGTCTGCATCGATTCCAGATGATTATCCATATCCTCCCTATAGACAATTGTTTAAGATGGATCAAATATGCATAACAAAACTACAATTTCGCACAAGTTTATCGCACATTTGAATGGATAAACAAGGGAAACGTTGAAAAGCCTTTTCCTGAAAAGTACAATCTTTCTATTTGGTCAAACGATTGCGCGAACAGTCTTCTGTAATGTATTTGTTCAGTTTTGAAGAATACTATTTCTGATTACTGCTCGCGCGATCATTTCATTGGAGAAGTTTCTGTGCACAAAAGATAATTCTCTTTGATTAAAAATATCATATGTTACCTTGTTTCGAAGATACACGAAACAAATTTCATGCTGGAGAGACGGCAAACTTTAACATATACTGATGAAAAATCTGATTGATAATTTCGTTAGTCCAACAAAAGATTGTTCTAAACAAAATTAATTTAATGGGTTTTGCTTTTTCTTTAGTTAGAAATAGAAATTGAATACGAAATTGTAAGATTGTAAAATGAGCTATGAAGCGTTCAAGATTTAAATGACACGAAAAAAGGATGTAAAAAACGTTATCAAAGAAATACTGGTTTGCATTGTCTTGCGCAAGGTACATAGTAAGATTTAAGATCAAAGACGAACAGTTAGAAGCTCCTATGAAAAAACCGTCTCGCATTATTGTTAGTACGGCGTATACACCGTAAAATGTAAAATTAATTCATGATTGTTCGAATATGTTAAAAAAAAAAAAAGATATAAATATTAGTTGGCTCCCACCTCTATGTCTTTTGACTTGACACTTTATTTAGCCATGGTCTGTGTTGAACTTACATTGATCCTAACCTGTAAGCAGCATCAGACGTGCCAGAGACATTCACGCAGCTCAAAGATAAATGATTACTTATGCCTGCTCCGTTGGAGTTGACATTCTCTTTTTCCAGAGATTTCTCGGCACCGTTCACGCGTGCAATTCTCTGGTCGTCATGCTTGGCGATTTCATCAGCGTTATTCAGCTGATCGAATGTATTATCGGTTTCACTGGTTTTTAAATTTCCATTGTTGTCGCCGTACTCTATCAGCACGTTATTCTCCATGTCCTCGTTCTCGTTGCCCTCTATGTTCTCCTCGTTGATGATTTCCGGTACTATCAGAATGTCCTGCAATTTCACCAAATTCGAGGCATTTTCCTGAACATCTTCCTCGATGTCGCCGGCTGTTTCCAGATCGAATTCAGATTCTCCATCGGTTGCCTTGTTCATATTAGCCGCCATAGCTGCGAGTTTCGAACTGCGTACAGTCGCGATAGGCACTGGCTTAGGTACCAATTTATTTTCCAGTATAGTGATGGTCATCGGGGATTCTTCAAGTGACATTTCAAGCATATGTGTTTCTTCCCTAAAATAGTGAAACAAGATGTGTTGCCATTCTTCGTCATCTTCGGTTAGATTGTCGTAGCCATAATCTGCTTTTTAATAGGCCTTATTTACTTCAAAAAGCTGTATTTTTGCTTTTCAGTGATTCTTGACTACTATTCTCATCGATGGAAGTATTGCAAGAGCATACACAGAAATATTTGAAGCATAATAGAAAAAACATGCTCTACAGTGAAATTACGACTGTTATAATGCTATTCAGCCTGTAATAAATAGTAATAAAAAGTCTGTATGCAACAAGCTATATAAACAAGGAGGAGAAAGTATTCTTACGATAAAGTAGTGCGTATACGTATGCCAAATAAGGACAAACAGGCTGAAGGACATTCAAGAATATCGTTCAACTCTATTTCGAAAAACTGTCTCTACTTATACTCTTTGGTTTTTACGTAATTGAAACGAAAGGATTGAAGATTAAAAAAAAAATAATTTACCACATATCAGCTAAACGACATGACTCCAAATGATGAATCTAGATTCAATATTAAGGAAACATTTCATGTAATACGAAAATTGAACTTTAGTACTCCATGCATATGTAAATGATAAATGAAAACAAACTATTAAAAAGATGGAGCGACATTAATACCGCACTAATACCTAATATATTCTATTCAGAGGCATAGGTAAGACGTAAACCATAAGATATCGGCAATGATGCGAATAACAATGATACAAGAGCAACTCAACCAAGGATTAACAAAAATTCTCTCATCAACAGAAAATTTTAGAAACTATCTTTTTGTTTACGCTTTAATTTTGTTCGTCGAATTTTATCGACATAACAGAATTAGACCTGCAACTATTTGAAAAGCAACTACTGCAAGTCGAAAAGGAGTAGCTAACTAGGAGAAAATCATCTCGGTGTATACTAACAGAAATATTATCGCAATGTTGCTGAACGTTCATGCAAAATAATAGAACCAAACAAAATTGCGATACTGCTCAATGTAAATTTCTAGAAAAGAAAAAGAAACACCAACACCAAATGACAACAAGAGAAAAATGTTAACCTCGGTTCCTCTCCATTCTTCGTTGATGGGATCAAAATTTTGACGGGCACCTTGTTTTTCCTCCTGGTAATATTTAAATTGTGGTGATATGAGTCTCACTGGGAACTAGTTAAAGTTACGAGCGATATGAAATAGTTTTATTCGTGAGAAATTCTCTGCTTTCTGCTTTGAATAAGTATAATCCGTAGATAGTTCTGCCACAATATGGTACAAAACACCAACAATTTATGCCCCTGTGTCTTCCATAGAGGTACATAAAGCAAAATTTTTCATTGAATTTGGTTAATTATGCAATTTCATTTCATGCACGGAAAGTATATCGGTACGAACAGAGAAAAATTTGTTATAATTTGATTCTTCTACCGGTCTTTGAATTTCAATGAAAGGTAAGCACAAATGAAAACGTAAAAATGTTACTGAACCGAGTTATAAATGTTAAGATTTTGTTGTGTTCACTGTGCAAAACTCCATCATGTTAAAATTGTCAAAATTGAAAGATTGTACATGACTCAGTTGTATACATATAATTTACGCTATTATATATGTATCTATATTCAATTATACATACATATATATCTACATACAAACATATATACATATATCTAACATCTGTATAGGTATATATGTTGATATGTATACGTATATATTGCTTAGCTTAACTTACTTTTTTTTACCCTTACATCCACGTTTCTTCAATCGAGCATCAACCTCTTGTGGATCGACCAGTATGTCTTCTTGCAACTGCATGGAATCTTCCACTAAGTGAACAGTTTCCATATTGCCTTCATCTACTATTGACGCAGACTTATGTTCTGGACTTTGTATAGCTGGATTTGCATCTCCTTCTAGCATCCTGAAGGGGGAAAATTCATATGTAACTTAAACGTTGCGTAAAATGTCCCATATTACAATATTCTGTCAACTTACTCTGCGACAATATAATCTGAATCTAAATCTGGGTCAGATGCATCGAGCTCGTGAATTACAGGCCCTGTAGGCGACGCTTGTGCCTAAAGAAAGAAAGAAAGAAATATTAACACAGGAGATACGCGAATATGGCTTACAATTAATAGAAATATATGTTTCTACCTTCGACATCTTGCTCTGTTTACGTTGACGGTTCGAGTCATCTATCATCAACGGATATCTCCTTTTAACAGAGATACCTCCGCTCCTCGACGGTTGTACCAAAGTGACTAAGAAATGTATGAGCTTATTCACAATTTGCTGTTGTTTCAGGTGCTTTTGCCTGAGCATTGCTAGCTCCCTCCACAACGCTTCGTTCTCTCTCTTCATGGCCCCAAGCCTCGAGTCTAAATGTTCTTGGCGACCCCTCATACTTCTGACTTCTGTTAGCATTTTATTCATCAATTCTGGTTTAATAGGTGTAAGCGCCGGGTCTTGACCTTTACTCGATGCAATCTGAACCAATTGCAATAGAACATTGAGAAATTAACAAACAGAACGTCAGGGAATTACGTACTTTTCTTTTAATGTGTTCTACGAGATACGGGTGTCCTTTGCAGAAAAACTGATGCGCAAACTCCATTTCGTCTCTGTCGCATTTTAAACCACCCAATTCTACAGAGACCTTCTTGTGGAAACCATCTGAAATAAATAAACGGGAACTTCAGAAAATATCAAAAGAAATTTTCATAATGGTCAGAGGAGATCTGTTCGTAGCTACTTACACATATTTAGCTGACGAACAAAGCTGGCCATATTATTATGTTTGTAATAATGTGGCAACAATTCCCTGGCAAATTGTGCCTGGTTTCTAATGAAAAAACTTCTTCCATTCTGAAAAGAAGCAACGATATACGCGTGACAAAAAACTCAATTGGAATTGCATCAGTGTTCAACGCTACAGCTTCTTCGATTGAATCTAGTTCACGAAAAGGATAAAATTATACGGATGAAAAGCGAAACTTTGCAACGAACGATTGTTATTTTATAATTGTACGAAATCTCACATTCGTTGGTCCTCTACGTGAAAGATGATTCGCACGTGAAAGATTTATTAAAGATTTCTTGAAAATGATAAGAAAGGTACCAGGAGAATTGATAGTTGTCAAAATAATGTAATTTATTATGTACGTGTATATATTAATGCATATACATGTGTATATATATGTGTATCTATATACATACGATGGCGCAACCACATAAGTACAGAATAAATTACACCGACAGTGTACACGCAAAATATAGGTTGTGTACGTAAAAATGTGTACCGCGGGGGTCAACGTTTCTCATACGTTTCCGTCGGTTACTTAGGCGATGTTAACATCATACAGGAACCAATTCTGATCGTAGAGGATACAAACGAATCGGTGACCAGTTCGAGTTTTCGCAAACCGAGTGCTTGCAACGTAAAGGCACTTAGAAGGAACAACAAAATAAGTACTCACGGGTGACCAACAAATAAGGTCGTCGGTTTCGGGATCCTCGACCAGCTTCCAGAGCTTGGCAAGAAACGCCGGCACGGTAGTACCTAATTCCGGGATCGTGTGCATCGTGGTGTCAAGAATGTCCTTCGGTCTGCGATAATTCCTCGGCTTTTTTCACGAACAGATCACAAGAAAAATCTTCACATCTCACGACAATGGCTGATCGCTGACGATGTTATTCTGCTAGTAGCATTGACAGGTGGGGAGAGGCGGGGAATCGTTTTAATGGGCGATATGTGAGCTTTCCATTTCGAGTAGCGAAGCAACCGTCGTCGGCGCAGGGCATCCGCCATTGGTCCTTTCTCCGAGAGACATGTTATCGGCCAATCAGATCGGACTTACAAGTTCTCGTGAAAACTGAGTTTATGAGTATGCATATACATATAGGTTGATTCGGAAAGAGTGGCGGAAAAGGAACGTGTGATTTCTGGGGTGATTCTAAGTGAACATCTTCCTTCGCAAAATTCGCGACCGAACGATTTATTTTCGAGTTATTAACGAAAAACACGGACCAGTCAGAATGCGGTATTTTGATCCAAGCTTACCAACCTGTATTCGAAAGAAGATCGTACAATTCTCTAGAATTTCTCGGGCAGTGAATCAACTATTGTCAGAGAGAATACCAGCACTTTTCCATCATCTTTTTAGCCTGGAACAGAACCTGCATCATTAGCTGTGGATTCCAAATAATGCCAGAGTGGATACTACTTCTATGTTAATAGAGGCTCTTCTATGTAGGCTCTGATTCAGCTTAGAAGATGATGCAGGTTCTAATACAGTCTAAAAAGTTGATGGAGGTTCTGGTCCAGGCTAAAAAGTTGATGGAGGTTCTCTGTTCCAGGCTAACAAGTTGATGCAGGTTCTGGTCCAAGCTAAATAGTTGATGGAGGTTCTGGTCCAGGCTAAAAAGATGATGCAGGAAAAGTAGTGACACTAAAACCCGGAGCGTGATCACTCTCGTAGCCTCTTTGGTTCATTTGTTTTTACAGTGCATACAGAGATACTGAGAGGTACAGAGCAGAGCTAACTGAAACTAACAGAGCGCAGCATTATGGTATACTCTGCGGTATTGGAAATTTCGTTGGCAACGAAATAACGACAATCGAATCAATTTATTATTAATTGTGCTCTGAACAACAAGCATCGCTTCATCATGACTATCGTGGAATATGTACAGACATTGTCTGACAATCCTTATTTTGGAGCTGGTTTCGGTCTCTTTGGGATAGGAGCCGGAGCAGCAATATTGCGTAAAGGAATGCAAGCGGGAATGATATTCTTTAGGTAATGCAACTTTGTCAACTTCGTTTGAACGAATAGAACGCTTTTCGACTTGACATTTCTTAATTTTTGAATCTAATGATTGTGGAATCTAGGCGACATTACATGATCACTTTGGAGGTTCCGTGTCGCGACAAAAGCTACCAGTGGTTGTTGCAATGGATCACGTATAAGGGCGCAAAAAACACGCAACATCTGTCGGTTGAGACAAGTTTCGAGCAAAGAGATACAGGTCACATAAAAACTAGATATGATTTCATACCAAGTATTGGAACTCATTTCATTAGGTTAGAAATAAGTGTACTTACTGTTCTGATACTTCGTTTCGCAATGACAAGTATAAGACCGCACCTATCTGTTCGAAGATTATCAAGAGCAAGCCGTTGCAGCGGATCTTTGTAATTTCTAATTAAAACTCGCAGGTACCAAGGGAATTGGATAAGAGTAGAACGAACGAGAGAACAACAGACGTTGGATATACAAATGGGAATACCATGGGAAACTGTACAACTGACGGCGCTCGGGAGAGACAGAAACATATATTTCAATATTTTGGAAGAGGGTAAGATTGCCTGCTTACTTGTACGTAATTACGATTTAACAGAGTTTAACTTTAAACTTTGTCGATCGCAGCAAGACAAATGGCTTTGAAACAACACGAAGGCAAGACGATAATGTATACTGCCTTGGGAAACGAATGGAGACCGTTTGGACATCCTAAAAAGAGAAGACCGCTAGATTCGGTTGTCTTAGATGTTGGTATAGCCGAAAAAATATTGAACGACTGTCGCGAATTTATAGACAATTCTGCGTGGTATAGCGATCGTGGTATGTCACCAATGATAGAGAGCAAAGAAAAAGGTGAGAATAAATGTTATAATCTGTTTGTTAATTTTAAAGGCATTCCATATAGGCGAGGATATTTATTGTACGGCCCTCCTGGTTGCGGGAAATCGTCATTCATTACCGCGCTGGCCGGAGAACTGGAACGCGGTATTTGCGTCTTAAATTTGTCGGAGCGAGGTTTAACAGATGACAGATTAAATCATCTGCTTGCTATGGCTCCACAACAATCTATTATACTTTTAGAAGATGTTGACGCTGCATTTGCTAGTAGAGAAGAGAGTAAAGAAGGTAAGATGTAAACCTTTGTAGTTAACAGGAAATACCACCGACACATATCTTCTCAACGTAACTTGTCGCTTTCAATGTGTTCTCGTTGCAGTTAAAGCTGCGTACGATGGTTTGAACAGAGTGACGTTCAGTGGTTTATTAAATTGTCTGGACGGCGTTGCTTCCACGGAGGCAAGAATTCTGTTTATGACGACCAACTACTTGGAAAGATTAGATCCTGCATTAGTTAGACCAGGACGGGTGGACGTAAAAGAATATATAGGTACGAGCACGAAGCAGAAGCGTTGTTACATTCGAAAGGGAATATGTAGACACGAGTTTACCAGTGGCAATGCATACTAACTGTGTATTTGCTTTTAGGTTGGTGTACTACTACACAAGTGGAACAAATGTTTATAAGATTTTATAAAAACAGCGTGGATCAGGCGAATCAACTTGCTAAGAAATTCAGTGAAGATGTACTATCGCAAAAGAGAAACGTTAGCCCTGCACAAATTCAAGGATTTTTCATGTTCCACAAAAACGATCCGCAGGATGTGTTAAAGAACGTTGCACATATATGGGACCTTACGTGATAGAGTCAAATTGGTCGGTACAATGATTACGACTATGACGAGATTAGCGTTATTGGGGGTTTGAATTCAGCATGAAACTGGGAAACAAACTGGATCAAATAAAACTGTTTGCCTGTTTGTACGTAAACAAGGGTAGAGAAAATAAAGAAAGAGTGGTAAAGTGTACAGACTACTTGGAATCACATGTTTGTATTAATAATGCAATCGAAGCATATTTGCTCAGTCATGGTTTTCCATATTTTAAATGTCTATAATATAAACTTAATAGAGATGTCGTACAAAATTTGTAGGTTTCGCATTATTCACTTTAATTATCACGTTACCATTGACATTATTATACTTTGACGGTGACGATCCGAAGACAAAATACATGATAGCAAAATAAACATTGTATAATTTGTTCTTTTATTCTCGGTAATATATATCCTTGATTGCATATATATTTATATCTGTGTATGTATGTACATAATGTTAACGTGTCTTCTCACGTTCATACGAATTCATTCAAATTTGTTTAAATCGACGTGCTTTGATTGAATAAAACGGTAAAATAAAGTCACACTTTATTTCGTAAACGGTTCAGCCGTCGAACTACGTTGATGTAACGTAATTTGAATTCATAAAAAATATATTAATACGATCTTCGCGTCGTTTCCTTACCGTATTACATGTTTACAACAACTCCGTGCTTCGTTTGATCGGAGTGTAAAACGAAATGTTGAAAAATGATCATGCATCTGTAATCGCGAGTTCGCAGTTCGTATCAACCGATTCGATCGAGCGATTAGATTTAGCAGGACAACGAATGCCACTACATTCGTAACCGTAGCAAAATTGTTTACTCACTTGCGTCCGAATGCAAACGTTTCGCTAAACTCATCCTCGTTAACAGTGATTCTCAATCCTCGACACTTAAAAACTCCATATGTAGGGCTCGTAGTTCAAGGGATCCGGTTGCTCCATACCGTGATTGTTGCTTCCGACCATGCAGGACGCGTAAGCGACTCCTGTGTTCCCTTGCCCGGAAACTGGTGGCACGATACTGGGTGCTAATCGACAATCCGGTCTCTGCTGCATCATAGGGCCCATCGGCTGTATCGTTTGGGGTGCAGACTGGTGTGGTCCACCTGGTGGCGGCGGTGGTTGCGATTGAACGAGCGCGGGCCCGGCTGCGGGGATATTGTGAACAGGTTGCAACATATTAGGGCCTGAAACATAGTTCGCCACTGAACAGTGGATTTCGAAGGTTATTCACTCGTCTTCCTTCCTAAAGAATCGTATCGAATTCAAGATCAAACGAATCTCAGCTTACTTGTCGTCGGATTATGGAAAGGTAAAGGTTGTTCCGGTACCATATTCGTCGGCGGTGCAATCATTTTCGTCGTAGCGCAGTCGATCTTTTTCTTCTTGGTAGATATTCTCTTTTGCGTATTGCTCGACGATTGATCGCGCTTTTTATTACCGGTCGACTTCTTTCTCCTTTCACCGGGAATTTTCGGTTTATTCGGCCGATTTCCACTGGGTTGCCACAGATGTACCGTGTGCACAGCGTTCCCCTCCCTGAAACAACAAAAATGCTTTCGATCATCGATTTCGATCGAAGCGTACACGTATAATTTCGCGTACACCGACCCCTGTTTCTTGCCAAGCTTCCAACTATGGATACCAGCTTTGTGAAGCCTCTCCCTGATGGTGTCGACGCTACATTTTAATCCGAGCGCGGGAGCAACGTGTTTGGCTGCGGTCAGAGGCTGCTGAGTAGCCATCGCGACAATAGCCTCGTCTTGCTCTTTGGTCGTAATTCGACGTCGACCCTTTCTTTCCTTCGTTTGTACATTTCCTTCTTTGTGCCAACGTTCTAACCATCTTTTAACGGTACGTTCCTATTTAATAATGAGCATTGCGTATACGGCTTACCATCCACGACGGACTAAATACGTGAATCCAGCAAGACGAACATGTTCCTTCTTACCGATCTGTCGATTGCGAGCGCGATAGACAACGTGGACAAGCCAGCCTCGGACATGCCGATCATGCGATTTCGAATTTCGACGCTGGTTTCCAGTGTTCCTTTCGCTTTCCCGCCTTTCTTTTTCTTTTTCAGTGATTCGCTTTTCTCGTTACCGCCTCTCGACGAGTGTTTCTTCTGGTTATGGTGGTTGGGTTCCCCGCCAGAAGATTGATCGCTATCTTGAGAACCACAAGTATTAGAACTATCAGAATTCAGGTTTGGATTAGTTTGCGGATGAACAAGTTGCGTATGTAAATGATCCTGATGTTGTTGTTGTTGTTGTTGTTGTTGTTGCTGTTGGACTCGACGTACCACGTCGAGCTGACGTTGCTGTTGATGATCCAGATTATGCGGTTCGTCCGGAATCGTCCGTTGTACTTGTTGCATATGGTGTTGCTGTTCTTGTCGAGTGCGCAGTTCTTGAAGCTGCTGCGGCAACGATTGTTCGTGAGGTATCGCGTCAGGTTGACTCTAAACATTCGAAAAGGTAGAGTTCGAACATTATTCCGGTAGAATAATGACACGTGTAGCCACGTAACAGGCGAGAGAGACAAATTACGGACCTGCGGATAATGGTGTGTCCCCTGTACTAAATCTAATGGCCAACTTTGCGAAATATTTAAACCGGAATGCTGATAAACAGGTTGCGGCTGTTGAACCAAGCTCAACGGATTACCGAATTCCGTTTGACTCGGAGGCAAAGGGTGGGACGGTGCTTGCATATCGCTGGCCTGGGGTTGAGGAGCATTCTCTTGCGCGAATACGAATTGCTGCTGTTCGCTCGGTTCCTTCGCGTTCTCCATCAGCGTAACATCTCCGACGTACACGTCTTTGTCCCTGATTTTCCGAGAAGAGCTCTTCTTTTTAACGGTGCCGCTCTTATCGTTTCTACTAGACTCTTTGGAAGACTTTTTCTTTCCCAATTGCGTTCCGGTGGGCCTCCACACAGGCTGTTGAATAGCCGTACCACCCGTGTCCCTGCAATCAATCAGCAGAAAGTCATTCGAAATAGAAACCTGCGCCGATCGAACGTCAAACAACATCGCGAAACATACCCAAGGGGAATTCTTTGCATATACTTTCGCGACGGACTCCAATTGTGTATTCCGGCTTTGTGCAACCTTTCCCTTATGGTGTCTACGGAGCAGGTGAGTCCCAGGGCAGGGAGAACAGCCTTCGCGGCTGTTATCGGTGTCTGCGTAGCCAATTTCACTATCGCTTCGTCTTGTTCGGACGTCGTAGCTCGTTTCCGTCCGCACCGTTCTCGCGTTTCCACGGTGCCTTCCTTGTCGAATCTGTTCAACCACCTCTTTACGGTACGTTGCTGAAACATAAGACAAGTTGCAGTAGTAACGAAACATTCAAACCGAAGGAGTAAATACATTGACGGACAATCATTGGAACACACTCACCGAACAGTTTACGGCTGCCGCAATTTCCCGCAAACCTAAACCAGCCTCGTACATTCCCACCATGCGATTTCTTAATTCCGGCGTTGTTTCGTGCACTCCTCTCGTTTTCCCCATCTCTGCTCAACTATAAATCGACTAGCCGAGAGGGAAGAGCGACGAAACGGGATCGTGAACGATTTGAAATTCTACGCGAAAACTGACGTATAAAAAGAATAGACCACGTGACGATGGCAGTACTCTGTCAGAAAGTTTTTCAAAATTTTCATTACTTTCATGTCATCATACTTTTCCGTCTATCGCGGAATCTTCGAACCGGGACGACCCACCAAATCATCCTATTCGGCGATCAAGGTTTCACTGCGAACCGCAAACGCTTTTCAAGCAATGTTGTCTCTTCCTCGTTTTTGACATTGTGCCGTGTTCGGATAGCCTGTAGGACGGCCGTGGATCTTGGCGTCGATGGAATTTAATTGCCTCGTCCGTCGTGCACGGTTTTCGTCGAAACTTTCACTTCGAAGGGTTTGCTCGGCCGAGGATCGTTCGGTTTTGCGTTGAAACGAACGAACGCGAAGTCATATTTTTCACGAGACACCTTGCAAGAATCGTTTCGCCCGAAATGCACTTGTTCGAGGAAAATACTGTAGTCAATACAACTTCGGCTGTACAGTCCGTCGAGATTCTTTTGTCCACGCTTCGTATCTCGGAAACTTTTCATTACCGTTCGGACATCGGCTGCGAAGCAATCTTTCTACGATCAAAAATATTTGACAGATCATCGTCGGATCGTGGAGATACACTTTTCTCAAATCCGAAACGCTACCTACCGAAAAGTGTCGAGACAATGTTTCGGTGTTGTCAATTTTAATTCGGTTGACTGTACCATGTCGTCGACCGTACGTATAGATATACAGTGAGTGTAAAAAGTATTCGTACACCTCGTACAGTTTTAGAAAACCATATATTTCTTTATGTAATTGTACATTCTTTTATGAAACAAAAACACAATTACGATTATTATATGTTTCAACTAAAAAATGTGATATGAATAAACTAACGAAAAGTTAACGTTAATGAGATATAT
>CM052146.1:18733175-18747660 GCA_028454255.1 Halictus ligatus
GCGCCCGCAACATTCGCCAGAGAGTATGCTACACGCCATACAAACCAATCTCATTTTCACACGGTGGGCGAGCACGGTCGTTCACTCATTCATTTTCCAAAAATTCATTCGCCAAAAATATTTCACTTGACGAACGCGCGAACGAAAAATAATGCATCCAGGAAAATAACGAAAATATAATAAGATAATTTGAATTTAAAAAGACGGAAAAGGAAACTTCATAAATAGCTGTAACAAATCACTTTTTACAACATATTAAAGAAAATTTTTTGATGCGTTGGAGAGGGACCGCTACAAAAAAGTCTCACTTGAGAAAGTGCTTTCCAAACAAATCAAAGAATCAAATTGCACATAGAAGCATTTAAAAAAAAATTCAATTTCCCATTTTAAACATGGAGAAATTTTCGAAATGCACATAATTCAATACTACTCGTCCTAGAAGAATTGTTTATATTTGTGGGATGCGTTGCGAGTACTTGTGCGCCATTGCTTGTAAACCGCTATATCAACGCTTCAGATTAGGCGCGATCGATCGAGTTCAGCTGGATCGTGCGCGGGCGTTAAATTTTGATCGATCACATTTTTTTTCCCCAGCGGAAGGAGACAACTGCGAGTACGCGTACTCGTTCAACAGATGTTACGCTTTATTATCCCCACGGGTGAGTGCTCCATTTTCTTCCTAATTATCGGTCGAGCATGGTTACAAGAAAATCGATCAGCAACTATAGTGACTGTATAAAGTATTCGTACACCTCTTATAGTTTTAGAAAACCATATATTTCTTTATGTAATTGTAGATTCTTTTATAAAACAAAAACACAATTACGATTATTATATGTTTCGACTACAAAATGTGATATGAATAAACTAACGAAAAGTTAACGTTAATAAGATATATTAAAAACAGTCTGAAGTCTCTCAAAATTAGCACACAAGAAGTATTCGTACACGTAACAAATTTAGCAATAAACGTGTTATAATTTGCGAAAATAAATTAAATTAATATTTCGTTGGGTAGCCTTACGACTGTATAATTGCGTCCAGTCTTTGTGGCATTGAATCCACTAAATTAGATGTGATTTCGTGTGTAATATTGCACCATTCCTCTCGAAGAGCAAGTTTTGATTGTTCTTTGCTTGAAACATGCCGGGTTCGGATTTTTTTATCAAGCAGATCCCATGATTTTTCGATCGGATTAATATCCGGTGATCGCGGAGGGATTTTTAAATATTGTGGTGTGTTATACAGCAACCACTCTCTTGTGTTGCGTGCTGTATGTTTCCGGTCATTGTCTTGAGTGAAGATAAAGTTGTCTTTTAGACCCATTTTTTCTGCACTACTTGCAATGTGGGTTTTTAATATGTTTAGGTATATTTTGTGGTCCATGATTCCCTTGATGAAGTGTAATGACCCCACTCCAGCAGCACTCGTACAACCCCAAACCATGACCGAACCTCCGCCGTGTTTTACTGTGGGACGAAGATTTTCTTTTTCTAGCTCTGTATTTTTCTTCCTCCAGACCGTACATTTGCCATCAGAGCCAAAAACATTAAATTTACTTTCGTCAGTAAATATGACTCTTCGCCAAAACTCGATAGGCTTATTAATATTATCTTTCGCGAAATCAAGTCTCTTCTGTCTATTTGCGGCATTTACGAAATACTTTTTGCGAGCAACTCGGTCGTGACGTTCATTATTTCGTAAACAATTACGAATAGTGCTGGCACATACGCTTACTCCAGCGTTATTTGCAAGCTCAGCAGCGATCTTAGGGGCACTAATTTTAGGATTTTTTTTATTTCACGCACTATAAAACGTTCATCGCCTGAACTAAGTTTTCGAGGTCGACCAGATTTCGCTTTATTTTTACTGGTTTTTCATTCAGCATATCGATTTACAGTTCCTTGTATAATGCTATGTGGCCTATTAATTGTTTTTGCTATTTCTTGCAATGATTTGCACTGATTATGCAGTTGTATAATATAATTTTTGTTTCAGTTTCATTTATTTCCTTACCTTCACGACCCATTTTACCGAATGTTACAAAAATTGACTAGTTTTGCAAATGGTTGCCACTAGACTGTGCATCAAAGACTCTGTCTGATTATTTATTGGGTCCCGTTGAACCATAATATAAACAATCGGACGCCTTTCAAGTGCATTCTAGTACCTGTACGAATACTTTTTGCGCGCCAATTTAGAGACACTTCTCATACTTTTGTAATTTTTCTCGTGAACGTTAAACTTTTTCAAGTATATTTATACGACAGTATGTAGTGAAAATATATAACAAATACAATTATGTTTCGTTTTATAAACATGTGTGGGATTACATAGAGAAATGCATGGTTTTCCAAACCTACAAGAGGTGTACGAATACTTTTTACACTCACTGTATGCACACACTCCTCTTTCAGACTTACTACCTGTTTTAACGAATTCCGCGCTATATCGGTGAAGAAAAGCGCCAGGGGGACGCGAACTTGAAGACGCCATTTCGTGGTCGTACTGGTCCGACGTCGTGTCGCCGCTCGACACCGTGGCCTTTCGAAGCACCAGACGTTTCCATGTAATCCCATAACCGTTTCGTACGAGATCATAATAAAAGAAAAGTCTGAATTTTACAAGTGTACACGATCGTTGAGAGTGATCGAGCCGGAGATTTTCAAGGTTTGATCGCCTAAGCGTCGGATTGAACAAAACGTCCGACGCTCGATGGGCTGCTCCAATTGTCGATCGAGGTCGTGTACGAACGTGACCGCGCGTTAGAAATGGAGCGAGCGGGTTACTGCAAATTCGTTGATTGATTAATCGCGGTATCTACGCGTGTAAATTACCGGAGGGCGGGTCGCGCATGCAGCGAGGACTCGTGGCTCGCGTGGCTCGATCCCGATCTCGATCTCGATCGACGCGACGAGGCGTAAAGCGCAATGTGGCACGATCCGGTGCGAGGCGAACCAGAGCAATTTATCCTCGCGATTCCTCGTCGTAATCGATGCAACGTCAAACACTTATTGCGAACAACTACCTACGAGTTGACACACCACGGGGTGAGGCGCGCTAGAAACAGGCCACCTGAATAATTAAGCTAACTCGGCTGCTATTCGTGTTAGGAAGAAATGCATCACAAGGAACTTGCTTGGTTTCGATGGACCATTAATCTGATGTTAGTAGCTTTTATGCAGGTGGAAGCGTAAAGGACATATGAAGGTC
Source organism: Halictus ligatus (assembly GCA_028454255.1). Lineage (NCBI taxonomy): Eukaryota > Metazoa > Arthropoda > Insecta > Hymenoptera > Halictidae > Halictus > Halictus ligatus. The sequence continues at coordinate 18,736,389 of CM052146.1, forward strand.
AACTTCATTCTTTTAAATGAAATGTCCCACTTTTTATACCATACATCGATAAAGTATCAAAATCCGAGCATAAAAGCGTTGACCTCCATATGTCCTAAACCTAATAGTTAACGAGATATTGTACAAAGAAGAAAGAAAATTATTTCGATAATATCTCCGTAACTATTAGGTTTAGGACATATGGAGGTCAATACAGTTTTACTCAGAATTCGATAGTCTATCGATTCATGGTGCAAAAAGTAGGTCTTTCCACTTAAAAAAATCAAGGTGACCTTGAAATCTCTTTGCATCCGCCTACTCAGAGAATGTTTGTGTCGCAATATGCTCCCTCCCCTATACCGTGTAAGTTTTGTATACCACATTTTTTCATATTATTACAAATAACGGCAATATTCAAAGTGGACACAGTTATTGACCCACCTTGTACAATACACATTTCCTTGCCGCCTCTGGTTGTTGATATTACTTCATCTCTTGTTATGGGTCGTTGAATGTAAATAAACATTCAATCACGCTGTACGCTTCACTCGTACTTTAGTCGTTTATGCATTTCGTCCTAACACCAATAGCAATTCAGGTGGCCTGTTTCTATTGCCTCATCCTGTATAGTCCGCCATAGTCTTCAACATATACGATCCACGCTTAATTTCTATTAGTACATTTCTCGATAGCGACAGCAATTTCAAATATTTTTCAATGACAATAACAGTTCTGTATTGAACAACTTCTGTCGGAATTATTATTTAACACGTTGACTGCCATGCCACCCATACATGGGTGACGGAATTATTTGTCCAGGTTTCAAAATGAATTTTCACGTGAATATATTCATTGCACCAAACTTGATTAGGATCTATAAACTCCAAGAAAGTTGGAGGACTACTAAATATCACACATTACGTTCTTTTCAATTTTTATTTCATCAAATAACTTACTTCGATTTCATGACATTTTTGAGGTTTCTAGTTTGGCAGTCAAAGCGTTAAAAGAAGATATTCATAGTGTTTTTTTCTTCTTTGGATGCAGCATAATCGTTCAGAGGTCTCTTAAATGGTTTCCGGCAGACAAAGTGTCAAGAAAACCGTACACCTGCAATTTCATACGATACCGTGATTAGATACAAAGTCTTTAAAACACGAACCGAGCAATTAGACGAGTAATCGCGACGTTTAGTAAATGGCGGATGCAACGCGAAGAGGAAGTTGGCTAAACGTTTCGTTTAGAGTATCGTGGCGACTTATGATTCCGCGAATATTGAGCCAGCAAATGACAATTACCGCCATTCGGTTAGTAGGAAAATCGGCTCGCGTGCGAGTCCTTTGCCTTCTCGATAACCGATTATTATTTTCCACTTGAGCTCGCGTACATATTCGGCTGGCCGACGCAAGAGACGCGCACAATTCGTTCGGTCTCCGCCAGTCGATTTCTTGTCCCAAAAACCGTTCGAAAACTGTTTGCTCGGTCGCTGAAAAGTATGAAAGCCGTGACTGAGTTCGGTTTCATTTTACCGTGCATCCTGATCTTGAGATTCGGTCTGGTCCATGGTCTGGTAAGTTCAACCGCAACACGCAGCTCTTTTCTCGATCTCGAGAGATTCACAATAGTTGTTTGTTTCAACTATAGACCGATCTGGAGGACTTCAAGAGAATGACGGCACCCACGAGGAAACGATGCATCGCGGAAACTAAAACTACCCTTCGTAAGCCCCTTCACGTGATTGCATTTAACCCTTTGCACTCGGCGCTATTTTCAATAGAAAACTGAATTTTTCTTCCGTCTTACAATCCTTTCATTTTCTTCACTGATCCGATTTTGTTCATATAATATTTAAATGTTTGGTAATCTATTGAATACAAATTTTGTAATGCAACGAATATTTTGTAATATTTCTTGTGATTTCTTTGAAATAATGCCACAACAATTTCCTGTGGTGCTCTCAGAGTCACCACTCGAGTGCAAATGGTTAACACTAGAGCTAAGAAACTATGAAAATGTTTTTACGTGAAATTTTTTAATGTATCTCTTCGTTGGAGTACACGTTACCATAAAAATCGTACGAAACCCGAGCAAATTCAATCTTGCTGTTATTATTAAGGGATAACTCTAAGTCTCTGTGACGCGATTAATTCCTACCGCGTTATACAAATCTCAGAATTAGTGTAAATCAGATCAACACGCACCGCGTTATCGGAAACTCGTCGGAATTATATAAACGAGAATGAAGAATGAAAAATTTCAATTTCCGTTTCCATTTTCAGTTGTTGACAATTAAATGTCCGCCTAAAATGCGGCAACCTTACCAACAGAGGAGCACGACAGTCACGTAAACAAATATGTGCATTTTTGTGAGTACTTCCGCTGGCACCTTCATTCAATATTTATGGACAAAATGAATAGAAACCATTTTATAGTGATCATGAGTAAATTACTCTACTTCTACTCGATAATTCCGTAGGGCGGATATTTGAAATGCCCTTGTGGATTCTAGCGATTAGGCATGTTCAATGTTGATTCGATCAGTGACTGTCGCGGCGCCTGTATGTCCGATACACAATGGACATTACTGTTCGTCGGGTTGCCGCATTTTAGGCGGATTTTTACCAGTTAATAACTACTAGACGAAGTCGAAATTGCAAATCTTTTATTCTCCATTTTCGTTTCATACAGGGTGCCCCACGTAACAGTTTTCACAATTTTTTAAGTACTTGCGATAATCTGACGAAAAATATTTTCAACAAAAGTTGATCAGTTTTCGATTGGCTATATATTGCAATAAAAAAAGGTCGAAAAACATTTTTGTTAATAGCACTTTGTATTTTTAACTTAATAGTATTATAGTCCGTGTCAAGATTGTCATATTTTGTTGAAATTTTCCTTTCTTCGCCTTTACGGTCATCCCAAGGTCATGGTACACTAGGTCGTTGAATTCGTCTTGACACCGGCTATAATACTGTTACGTCAAAAATACAAAGTGCCATTTTTTAAAAATGTAGGTGACCTTGACAATACTATAAGAAAACTGTTTCTCGAACTTTCTTTTATTGCAATATATAGCCAATCGAAAACTGTTACAGTTACTCGATTTCAGAAGCCGTCGAAGACACCGAATACGGAGAGTTCCCGGAAGATGATCGGCTGAAGTGCTACTTTAAATGCGCTCTTCAACGATTTGGCATGGTAAAGTTCGAAAAAAAGTATCTCGTTCTATTTGAGAGGGTTGCGAGAAAAAACATAAAGAATATTTCAAGTTGAACATGTCGAACGATTTCTCCTTGAAAATTAAGCATCCCTCGAGACCCGAGGCTGTCGAATAAAAGCTGTTTGTATTACTTGATTACTCTCTTTCGGATAACACCGATTTCCTCGCTCCTGTTCAACAGATGGACGCGACTGGTAAGATCCAATACAACATGCTTAAAAAGGTAGTACCGGATCCGTTCAAACACGTCTTCAACGAAATGATCGACAGCTGCACAGAAGCAAGTGAGTATGCGTACAACCAATTCCGACTGTTCGACGGATTAACTTACCTATTGATTTCTAGCTGGAAAAGATAATTGCGACAAGGCATTTAATTTCATGAAGTGTATGTTCGACGTGAATCCCACGGTAAGTTAGAGAAATCGATAAATTAATAAATTCTCGACGAGTTCGATCATCTTCTGTGACGCATCTTCTCTTGTTCATTCGACAGGCCTTCAGAACCCCGTGATCGATCGAGATCGTTCCGAGCATGTCCGGATCGTCGTGGGAATGGTCCGAAAGAAATTCGCGTTTCAACGTTTCAACATTTAATCAACGATCGGTTAAAAATTGTACAAAGACGCATTTGTACTGGATTCGCGTGGAATAAAACAACGGGTAACCTACGACGAACAATTGTAGTTGTACAGTGATTCGGCGAGGATCGAGCGATCGTTCGTTCTCTCCTGGAAACGGTTTGCGATATGTACAATTTACGGAAACGTTGCGTGAAAACCGTCTTCGAGAATGGTAACAGTAAAACGGAAAGTACAGTGCGAGCGGCGGGCACGATTACGTCTTGCGCGGCTTGGTCTTTTTCTTGTTGATGTTCATGATTTGTTCGACGATGATGTCGTCCGCCCTGGGATCGGTGGGGACAGCTTGTATGGGGGCTCGCGAGCTGACGGTCGGCTTCGATCGCCTCTCGATCGACGAGCTCAGCCACGTCCAGATCTTCTCGCGGTTCAGAAACGCGAACGCGACCAGCATTATAAACGGCAACACGATCGCGGACGTTTGGCTCAGCTCGTTCTGATCGATCTTCCGTTCGGCGTTGAACGTCAGCTTGACCTGCTTGAAGGACGAGTTCGCTTCGAAATAGAAGGGCATGGTGCGATACTTGTGCATCGTCTCGGAGAGCGACGACTCCAGTTGCACGAAGTACTTTCTGCCGTCGGTCTGCAACGGCGGCAGATGCACGAGGAACCCGACGTTGTAGCTGCTGCCGATCTTGGTCAGCTGTTGCGTCTCCAGTTTGCTGGTGTGAATCGGCGAGTCGGGCATGTCCTCCCTGCACAGCTTGACCTTCAGCGTGCGATAGTGCTCCGGCTGCGCGGACACGACGTGCACGGAAACGTCGGTGCGCGATATCGGATGGAACGCGATCAAACGAAGACCGTGAATGTCCTGCGATATCTGCACCGGTATGGACTCGGGACTGGTGCGTTGGATGTGCGCGTTCGCTTCCGCGTTCGGCTTCAGTCGGAACACGTAGGTGCACTGCGGACACAACGAGATCGTTTCCGGTCAGAGGAACGAGAATTCTCGCGAAAAGATTCGTTCGCAAAATTCCTTACCCTCGGCTGAAGTCCCCTGATACGGAAATTCCCGTTCTCCTCGGTGGTCGTTTCCTCCTGAAGATTGCCGCAGTCGGCCTGCCCTTGCACCTCCATCAACAGGCCGGCTTCCGGTTTTCCGTTCAGAGACGTCACGGACCCGTAAGCGCTGAACGCGACTCGCTTCCCGTACAGCTCGACCTTCAGCGTCGCGCCTTCCGTTACCTTAATCATCTTCGACGGCGGATCGAAACGATACTCCTTCATCATCGGACGCAGGTAGTACTCCCCCGGAGACAGAGAGTTGAAAACCATTCGGCCATCCTCGCCGGTGACGCTGTTCTTCCGGTAACTTTGCCCGCCGGAGAACGAGAGAAGAACACCCTGCGGAGCAAGACAACGGTAATGATCGAGGCCGGTTCTTTAGGTTTCTGTGCAGCAGAGATCGATAACAGTGTTCAACAAAATAAAACTTCTTTTCGAGTTTTGCTATGTCTGTTGGGCGATTCTTGTACACTTTGTCATTCGAAAACTACCATGTAACGTTTTCGAAAGGTTTTTGTAAAAATGCACGATTTTGATAAAAAATGATGTGTTGGGCGAAAACTAAATACGCGAGAAAGTTCAAGTTTGAGTCAAGAGATAGAGGGTACTCTCCTATACATGTCTATATAGCCAATTATATGTTTATGTACTTCCTAATAGTTGTAAATGGTTGTTAAAATTTGAAAATGTCCCGACGCGGGTACTTTGTATATTTATGTTAAAAATCCTTTATCTAGCAGGAATTTAGTATACAGGAATGCATTCTACAGACATTTCTGGTAAGGAAACCATTCACGAAAAGTATTTGGTTCCCTTAGTATACGAGAAGATTAAGTCGGCAGGCATTTGGCCTTGACTGTCACGCTATGTTACGCTGCGCCTCTTTTTCTAGACATTTTCCGTCTTAAATAAGTAAGTAATCAATTAAAAATGCTTACCACCGTGTTTTTACATGTCTTTGCAACGTCTCTATAGAGCCTTTTTCGATACGAACAGTAAATCTTTCGAAATTAAGAGAATCTCTCAACGGCAGCCATCTTGTGACGTACTTGCTTCAGAATTGGAATCTTCTGCCGAATATTACAAATTACTCCACGATCAGGTAGAAATTCGCAATTTGAGCTTCATACATACATAGACTGGACTTTTAAGAAACACAATTGACCACTTCTAAACTGCTCATAATTACAGTCAGTGATAACAGGTAACAACAAACATAAAAAAAAATAACCACTCAATATTGCGTTGATAATTGGATGTTCGCTTATATGCGAATCTTTCAGTTATACATATCTTTGGGCGGTGGTTGATTTTGTAGGAACTATGTACCGGTTAGGTTAACATAAGTAATACAAGGTAACTTAGTAGGCAGTGGGGTGGCGCGTGGGGGAAAAACTATTTAGTTAAAAATATAAAACCCCCTCATCCGTCTTTGGAAAATTGCTTAGGACTACTTGGACTACGACTTAAACCTAGCTTATTACTAAATTAAAAACAAAAAAACGTTATATACACTAACGAGCAGAACTGAGTCTACACTATTTGAAGCAATACAACTTTTTAAAAATTAAATCAAATGACTTGAATGTTATTCAGAAGTTAGAAGGATTGGTGGTGTATCCATTGGTAAGTTGTTGCTGGGAGATGGATGGATCTTGTTGGTATAGGGTGTGGATTATTTCGTTGTCTATGGAGGGGAGTTTGTTGAAATAGTTCCGAACTATTTTTATGATGAATGATAAACGGCACAACGTGTAGTATAGCGTGACAGTCAAGGCCAAATGCCTGCCGGCTTAATCTTCTGGTATAGTAAGGGAACCAAATACTTTCCGTGAATGGTTTCCTTACCAGAAATGTCTGTAGAATGCATTCCTGTATAGTACATTCTTGCTAGATAAAGGATTTTTCACATAAATACACAAAGTACCCGCGTCGGTACATTTTCAAACTTTAACAACCATTTACGACTATTAGGAAGTACACAAAAATATGATTGGCTATATGGACATGTAGAGGAGAGTCCCCTCCATCTCCTGACTCAAACTTGAACTTTCAAGCGTAATTTTTCATCAAAATCATGTATTTTTACAGAAAACAATATTTGATATATTAAAACCAATACTAACGTTGCGTGATAGAGCAATTCTGCTTTCGGATTTGGTTTTCGAACGACAAGGTGTATAAGAATCGCCCAACAGATATTGCGAAACTCGACAAAAGTTTGTATTTTGTTGGACAGTGTTATCGTTGCTGGTTGTTCGTTTGTAAAACGCGCGTTCTATCCACTGTTTCCTGTATGTTGCGTCAGGTCGGTCGACATGGGCCCCACGAAAGAAGGATCCTTCTACTGTCCGCAAAGCGAGCCGGTCAAGAGGAAAGTGTACGCGGGTAGCACCACGTACGGTCGGATACAGAAAACCTTGGGGGAACACGTGGCCCTGAGGAACTCGGACGGAGACACCGCGACTGATGACACCGGTGAGTTAAAACCCGCTAGAACTCTAGAAAAGAAAAAAGCAAAACTCATCGGAATCAGTACAATTTATACTCGCTCGATCGTAGACGACTCCAGGAGATCGTTGAAGGAGAAGGTTGCCCAGCTTCGCCGAGAACGGTTGGTCACCGTGGACGCTCAAGATTCGCACATGCTTCAGCAACAAATGTCGCAGCTCCGGAAGCAGATGCTGATGCACACGATAGAGGGGTTGAAACGAAGCCTGGAGGACCAGTCGGCGACGCTGAAACAGACTTGCTTGGAGCCGGCGGTGTTGTCCGACCAGTTGCCGTGAACCTAGCACCGCGAAAAGAAAAACCACCGATGTTCTTGATCGCGTCGAGAGGGAAATCAAACGCCTCAAGCGAACCGCGCCGCTTCTTTTCCGCTCGGACGCGGCATTTCTACCAAAGTAACGAAAACTCGACGGCGCCGGGACGGCTCCTCGGTCTATACCCGATTTCTCAAGAGAGATCCCCCTTAGGAAGCAATCGATAAACGATATTCTATTTTTCTGGCTGCGTCTACACAGTAAGAGAATCAAAATTAAGAACGTTGCATATTTTCTGGGCATTGTTCTCTCGCGTGTTCTGCTCGACGCGCCGAAACTGTTGAGAGCGTGTTCGCGGGATCCGCGGTTCCCGGCTGCTTCGGGGTTCAGACTTTCCACGAGAGCGGCCCAGCGACCGTGAACCCTGAACCCCGAACCGTGAACCGCGACCGCCCACGAACGCGTTACGTACACATGTATTTTTCACGCAAGGCGAGAGAGCGCACGCGCGCGTTCCGACGGTTCGACGCGTATCCGCTCGCAATTCGCGATGTTCCTATTTCTACGCGTTATCCGCACTTCCGGAACGGAGAAGCTCGGGAGCAACGGGCTAAAGGCGAATCGGTTGTAGTGTCGGTTCTGCCGGCGGAACGATCATTTCCCATTTCAGTATACCAAAGATAATCTTAATCTTAGCAAGGTAGCACGGTAGGACGCGTTTAGTTGAGCCAACGCTGAGAAGCGGCGAATACGCATTCGTAAAAGCAAATAAAAAAAAAATAAAATAAACAATTAGAGAACCTCGTTAGAATCATTTCCTTCGAATTTCTTCGTAGAGAAATTCGACGACACAGCCGAGTCGGACAGAGAGGGAGATAGCGAGTGAATGAGAGAGAGAGATAGAGAGAGAGAGAAAGAGAAATGAATCCCGATAATGAGTCGCGATAAACGTTTGAGACTCTCGCGAGAATAGACTGATTGGATTGCCGACTGTTGTCTCGTTAGACTTCCACGTTCCCCGATTATTCTCGCATGGACATTCTCACGCGATTTCTACATACGTTAATAGCTCTTTCGGAAACAGCAGATAGTAATACGCACACGATATTTATTTGTGTTAGATGTTAGAGGCCGTAGTAACGGAAGTATTAGACAATGATAGCCGATAGCGACGATTAGTAATGCTAGGTAGCCGATTACCGATTTATAGAGTTTCGTGATATCGTTTTTCTCCGAGTCGTCCCTTGTGATTTATTTCCGCGTTTCGTTTGGAAACTGTGATCGCCAACGTCTTCGGCCAATTTTAGATGATACGGGTACGCATAGAGCGTACGCAACGTGACGCCACAACGCTACAACGCCATAAAACGCGCTGGAAGAGAAAACGGCTTCGTTCCGTTCTGACGATGGCGGCGCGCGGCTCAGGTGAATTCGTTCGCAACTTTTTATACTCGATGCGTGTATGTACAGATTTAGTTTTCGATCGAGCACGAGCATATCTACATTTCTCTTATTATTGTCTGTGATCGCGAATCACGATTACCGCGCGGTTTCTATTGTTTTAGTCGATCGACTGTTTGTAATCGAGACATTCCGAAGGCGTAGAGCACGAGGGCAAAAGAAGAGAAGAAGAAAACAGGGGCAAGAGGGAAACGGTTAGGCGATAATACGCGTCTCGTCGAAAGTCTTCGGGCGACTCGTTGAATCGTCGAATCCCTCGAGAAACCCGGTCGACGAGAAACAGAATAATACACTTCAGCTTTTCTTCCCTGCCGAGAAACAAATGCTAGTCACCCGGTTGATCATTCGTACGGGCAGGCAGTAAGGGTACGAACGGCGGCAACTTGGAACGAATTTGGCGGAGGCGCGAAATTATTGTTGCAAATTTTCTGTCTACCAAACCATTTACGAAATTAAATGGTCTTTTTTTATATGATTACGAATAAATTATATTACGTCGTTGGAAACGTTTCTCGCATTTATCATTCCCCTCCCTCCGGGACAAATCGAGTCGGCCAACACGATTGCGCGAACTCTTTCTCCTTTTTCCCCTTCCACGTGCCGAAATTAGCCTACCGTAAAGAACGATCGTTCAGCTTTAATGAAAGAGCCTATGAGAGTTATTGAAATACTATTTGTTTCAACCGGGAAAACGATTCTTGCTCGCTCTCGGGGTTTTAGTGTCGCCACTTTTCTGCAATCATCTATTTAGCCTGGAACAGAACCTGAACTTAATCTTCTTAGCCTGTATTGGAAGCTGCATCATCTATTTAGCCTGGAACAGAACCTTTTTTAACATAGAAGCAGCATCCCTTCTGGCATTATTAGGAATCCGCTGCTAACGATGCAGGTTCTGATCCAGGCTAAAAAGGTGATGCAGGTTCTGGTCCAAGCTAAAAATGAGACTAGAGTGCAGCACAGTACCGGGAACACTCCGATTTCCTCTCTGCTGGATATTTATAATCTATAATCATGCAAACGGTACTACACGATTCCAGTAAACGATTATTATTTGATTTTTAATCGCGTTTCATTTTCTGCGCTACAGGAAAATGCGGGACAACTTGCAATTTACCATGTTGTTGCTAACGCTATTATTATTATCATTATTAAACAATACCAGTACACGGATAACAGAATATACATAGAATATACATTGTAGGTTATTACGCGAGAACGATGTAGCGGCTGCTTTATGCAGATCCGAGGGCAGCGGTTTATCCGAAACCTCGTTGTCATTTGATTCTCGCGAACCTATGCTCGATCTCGTAAATCCATATGGATTTGTCGATCTTCTGACAATACTCGCCCCAGTCGCCTTCCGTCAAATCGACGTCCGTGAACTCTGTGCCGTCGTCGACGGCTTTCACGGTCCATCCTGATCGCGGCGAGAAATCACAAGGCTCGAGACCTCGACAGTCGAACACCGCTATGGTCTGAAAGCCGTCTTGATCGCGCGCGACAAACGGTTTCACGGAATCCTCCAAAATCGTCATCGAGTTCTCGCGCGAGCATAGTTTGCATTTGCTCACGTAGTGGCTGACGCCGTGTCCTTTCGGGGCCGAAACGGTCTCGCTCAGAGACATGTAGTTCCACTTGTCGGATTCTTCGCGGCAATTCGAGCAAACTAACTTCATGTACCAACGAAACTCGGGCCCGGACGGTCTCAGTTCCGCCACGTTTTCCATCGTAACTTTGATTTGCAACGCTATCTTTACCATCTCGTTGCCCGGTTTCTTTTTATTCTCTACGATGATTTCTATATACAGGTCTGTCTAGCGTCGACGACAACGTACCGTTGACACGAGGTTATGCCGATCGATTCCTCTTCCAAATCACCGGAGCCGATCGATGAAACTCTCAAAGTATCGTTCGCTCGTATCGATCACCGTCGAAACGAACTTTTAATCCATGTCAGTATGCATCGTTCCTGAAACGTATTCGAGACATAAACAACAAAACAGCTTAAATAGAGGCGCACGCGCACATGTCGATACCATAGATTACATAGGTGCAAGAATAGAGAACTGTCGCGTTGCTATACTTTTGGCCAATAGTATGAAAAAGGCCAAAAGTATGTATTGAATATCAGAAATGAAACTATGATAAATTGCAAGGAAACTATTATGGCCAGCTTAGTAGCTGTGTCTGAATCCGATTATG